>WBZZ01003838.1:157500-217500 GCA_019918135.1 Paulinella micropora | reverse complement strand
CTACTACTACTACTATTTACTTCTACTGCTACTTACTAGTTTATCCTTCCCGTTGCCTTTTTTTCTACCAAGTGTTGATGCAAAACGCATCTTTCTCTTTCAAGTAGGTGACCAAGATATCATGGACGATGACTCTGGCGCCATCTCCGACTCTTGCTCTAGCTCTGACAGTTCCAGTACTCTCTCCGACGGTCTCTCTCTCTCTCTTCGTGCGGGGGTATGGGTGGGGTATGAGGTCGCAAAGTAGCATTCATATTTGGGGTATGAGGGGTATGGGTATGGGAGGGGTATGAGGCCGCGCCGACTCTTTCTCTGGCTCTGACAGTTCCAGTACTCTCTCTCTCTCTCTCTCTCTCTCTCTCTCTCTCGTGCGGGGGTATGAGGTCGCAAAGTAACTGTTGTTCATACTTGGTGTATGAGGGGTATAGGGTATGGGGTATGAGGGGTATGCAGCTACTACTACTTCTACTATTTCCCTCTGCCGTCTGGTCTGCTTATGTCTGATTTTTTATTCTTTCTTGTCCAGAGTGATTGTGGTATCGATTACTACGACTACTTCTGAGGGAGGGAGAAAAAAAAAAAAAAAAAAAAAAAAAAAAAAAAAAAAAAAAAAAAAAAAAAAAAAAAAAAAAAACTTAGTGCTTGCTACTGGCAGTGGAAATTAAGCTGGTGTTAACAAAAAAAAAAAAAAAATAGACCTCAGCAGTTTATGTTCCATGTCTCAAACATCAATTAGGACCCACCCTATTATACCTCTATGACTTAAGTATTCGTGGCTTGCTCATGCTTGCATAAGCGCAAACACAGAGTTATACAAGTTGTGGCTGCTGACCAAGCATACACTGACATCTCGGTGTTTTTGTTTATTTGCACATCCGTTATGATTTCAGCATTCGTGGCAAGGTGGGGTATGAGGTCGCAAAGTTGGTATCATACCCCGGGGTATGATACCCCGGTATCATACCCCTGTGTATGGGACAGGAGAGAGTGCATTCATATTTGGGGTATGAGGGGTATGGGGTATGGGAGGGGTATTAGGCCGCGCCGACTCTTGCTCTGGCTCTGACAGTTCCAGTTACTTTAGTATTCCTGGCTTGCTGATGCTTTAGCAAATACACAGTTATACAAGTTGCGGCTGCTGACCAAGCAACCATTACAACTCTGTCTTTTTGTTTATGCGTAAATTCAAACTGCTATCAGTCCTTGCGTAAATTCAAACAGATTCCATGCGGCCCCAGAAACCCTAGCACTTTATTTAACAAGCTCCCAATTTCTGTGTATTGGGGTATGGGAGGGGTATGAGCTCGCAAAGTTGCATTCATATTTGGGGTATGAGGGGTATGGGGGTATGGGGTATGGGAGGGGTATGAGGCCGCGCCGACTCTTGCTCTGGCTCTGACAGTTCCAGTACTCTCTCTGACGGTCTCTCTCTCTCTCTCTCTCTCTCTCTCTCTCTCTCTCTCTCTCTCTCTCTCTTCGTGCGGGGGTATGGTTGGGGTATGAGGTCGCAAAGTTGCATTCATATTTGGGGTATGGGAGGGGTATGAGGCCGCGCCGACTCTTGCTCTGGTTCTGACAGTTCCAGTACTCGCTCTGACGGTGTCTCTCTCTCTCTCTCTCTCTCTCTCTCTCTCTCTCTCTTCGTGCGGGGGTATGGTTGGGGTATGAGGTCGCATTCATATTTGGGGTATGAGGGGTATGGTGTATGGGGTATGGGAGGGGTATGAGGCCGTGCCGACTCTTGCTCTGGCTTTGACAGTTCCAGGACTCTCTGACGGTTTCTCTCTCTCTCTCTCTCTCTCTCTCTCTCTCTCTCTCTCTCTCCCCCTCTCTCTCTCTCTCGTGCGGGGGTATGATGTCGCAAAGTTGCATTCATATTTGGGGTATGGGGGTATAGGGTATGAGGGGTATGAGGTCGCAAAGTTGCATTCATATTTGGGGTATGGGGTATGAGGCCGCGCCGACTCTTGCTCTGGCTCTGACAGTTCCAGTTACTTTAGTATTCGTGGCTTGCTGATGCATTAGCAAATACACAGAGTTAATATTACAAGTTGTGGCTGCTGACCAAGCAACAATAACATCTCTGGGTGTATGTCAACGATTATTCTTCTCTGACTTCCCTAAATCCACGTTAAATCCACTATTTTGATGAGAATAATCGTTGACTGCCTATGTCGACATCGTGAGTACTGTATTTGCCTGGATATATGCAGCTGAGTCTCCTTGGCGACAAACCAGAAGCTGGCATCATCAGCGTCTTCGCCATCTTGCCTTTTTCCTTGAAACTTAAACCCTAGCACTTTATTCAACAAGCTCCAAATTTCTGTGTATTGGGGTATGGGTGGGGTATGGGAGGGGTAATAGTATGAGGTCGCATTCGTATTTTTGTCGGTGCAGGTTCTCCTCATGCCATGTATGGGGTATGAGGGGTATGGGAGGAGTATGAGGTCGCAAAGTCGCATTCATAATTATTATTATGTTGCATAAATTGTACTAAGGAGGGGTACTACTTAGATATATGTGTTGGATAAATTGTTCGGGACAGAAACCCTAGCACTTTATTCAACAAGCTCCCAATTTCTTGCTACTGGCAATTCGAAAATAAGCTGGTGTGGACAAAAAAAGAAAATAAACCTCACCAGTTTTTATTCGATGCGGCCCCAGAAACCCTAGCACTTTATTCAACAAGCTTCCAATTTCTGTGTATTGGGGTATGGGAGGGGTAATATGAGGTCGCATTCGTATTTTTGTTTGTGCAGATTATCTTCATGCCATGTCGGCCAATAATCTGCGTCGTGCCCGCAGGGAAGCCAAGCAGCGCGTCGCCGGACGCCTGCATGGAGGCAGGGAGGAACGGGGCCGACATCAGCCGTACACGCGATTATCGGTTTTGATTGGTCGGGCTATGGGAGAGCATGGTGGCGTGACCATTGCTGAGGCGTTCGAGCTGGTGATGAGATGGAAAGCGAAGCACCCTTCCGTGTCCAAGACTGCTGCGATTAAGTTATGGGACATCCTAGGAGTGTTGATTTGCCCGGACGGAATTAATTGACCTAATCTCCAGACACTGATCTATGATATTCGGGAAGTTGCAGGAACCGGGGGGTTCGAAAAATTGGAAGTTTGCAGGAACCAGTGTCGGGAAGGGTTGTATTGGAGGCACAGAAGCGGCTTGGAAGCGTGCCAAACATGTCGACGCCCCAGGACTGACGCGCTCAGCTTTTATCACAGGAAGTAATCTCTATCTCCCGCCATACCACATTATATCCTCTATCACTTTAGCATTCGTGGCTGGCTCATGCTTGCATTAGCGCATACTCAGGGATGTACAACTTGTTGTTGTTACGGCAAGGTTAAGGAAGATAAGATTTTGTCGCATTCTTGGCTTCTCTAATCTTTCCGCATACCCAAGGATATACAAGTTGTGGCCGCTGGCCAAGCAACACTGACATCCCTGTACATGTGTATGTGTCCACGCGCCATATCCGTTAATGATTTTAGCATTCGTGGCTGGCTCGAGGGACTACGCGCTCATCCAGCCAGACGTGCGCTCCTGGTGGATGCAAAAGAGCGCGACTACAAGAAAGCTGAGGCAATGCGGATCCCTGGTTATGTGTCCATTCGAGATCGGCCGTTGGAGAGTATTGGAGACGCCATCGACAGCCCTAGATATGAGGATTATTTGAAGAATTTGCCTCTAGAGGTAAAGACTTAGTCTGTGATTAAATATTATTCCACTATGCCCCGCGTTCTGCAATAAGCTACCCCTCATACCTCGCCTCGCATACCCCTCTCATACCCCGCCTGTCATACCCCTCTCATACCCCTGTACCATACCCCTGTCTCTCATACCCCGCCTCTCATACCCCTGTCCCATACCGCTTGTCTCATACCCCTGTCCCATACCCCGCCTCTCATACTGCTGTCCCATACCCCTGTCTCATACCCCTGTCCCATACCCCGTTTATCATACCCCTGTTCCATACCCCTGTCTCATACCCCGCCTCTCTACGTATACCCCTGTCCCATACCCCGTTTCTCATATCCCTGTCCCATACCCCTGTCTCATACCCCTGTTCCATACCCCGCCTCTCATACCCCTGTCTCATACCCCGCCTCTCATACACCTGTCCCACACCCCTGTCTCATACCTCTGTCCCATACCCCGTTTCTCATACCCCTGTCCCATACCCCTGTCTCATACCCCGCCTCTCATACGTATACCCCTGTCCCATACCCCATTTCTCATACCCCTGTCCCATACCCCGCCTCTCATACCCCTGTCCCATACCCCTGTCTCATACCCCTGTTCCATACCTGTCTCATACCCCGCCTCTCTACGTATACCCCTGTCCCATACCCCGTTTCTCATACCCCTGTCCCATACCCTGTCTCATACCCCGCCTCTCATACCCCTGTCCCATATGATGTCGATAAAGATGTATGTATGTATGTATGTATGTATGTAGCGTAAGACACTATAGCTGCCAGTGATGATGTATGTATGATACCCCTGTGTGATACCCCTGTCCCATACCCGGGTATGATACCCCTGTCATACCCCACCTCTCTCTCTCGCTCTCAAAAAGTTACAAGTATTAATAGTAAAAGTTTTTTTACTTTTTACTTTTTTTCAAATATTCATATTCCCATCGAAAATTGTATGTAGGATGTGAAAAACTGGCTGTCAATTTGTTGGTCATGGGATGCGTCCCAAATACAGAAGGGTAAGCGTGCTAAAAAAAAATCACAAACACTAACTACTGGTAGAGTAATGGACTTTGAACAACAACATAGAAATAGAAAATGGAACACTGAAATTTTTTGATATTTTGCCGTACGGTGAAAAGCCAAGTAATTCGTGGCCATGGTGCGAAGCGACTTTCACTGAACTTGTAGAACAGAAAGTGCACATTTACTCTATATGTGCCGACACGCCAGCCATGTGTGACATTATGTGTCATATCGGCCCCAAAAGTGTACGAGGCTGCCCTTACAGCTGGTGCAGAGGAAAGCAAATAGATGGAGATAAGAAACGTGTTAGTTGGCTCGTTGACAAACCCCCGTGTAGGAGAAAAACAACAGATGAGTATGAGCTGTTTGGCGCTGCAGCTGACGCGCGTGGGGAAGAAATAAACGGATTTACAGGGAGAAGTCCACTGCTTTTGTTGGAACGCTCCTGTTTACGAAGATGTGATGCAGATTTCGCGCATAGCATGGTTATGGTATTGTTTTGCGTTATATGTTGCCCTTGTTCAAAGGAATAAGAAGTATATCGATTCAACCTTTTAAAAAATGTAAAAATAAACCCAGAACACCAGCAGAGAAAAGAAACGAAGAAGAGAGACAGGAAAAATATGAGATAGATAAAGCAATCAAATTAAGATACAAGGCTAAAAATAATATGTTAAAGATAAAACAAGAACATTGGAAGGCAATGGATGAGAGGTGGTTAAGGTTTGTGCAGAATCTGGTTATTCAACAACTGCTGTGCCTTTTGGTGATCCCAAGTCGAAGAGCACCAAAAGTCGCATGACTATGCACAAGTGCATAAAGTACGCAGTTAATTGCTACAGCGATGCGAAAGATATAGGTACCATACCCCTCTCATACCCCTCCCATACCCCTCATTTTCTTTGATGGTTTGCAGGCGGATTAACAGGTGGAGCTTATGACACATGGGCAGCGTTGTGTGAGCTTTTTGGTGCTATGGATCCTGAGAGTACGTTTGGTAGTGAAGGCTCCATAATGATAACAGGTCAGTATGTAGAGGATTTGAAGGTGAAGGAAAGAGATGTACGCAGGCTAGTACTAGCTAACTTACCTCCAACTGATCATGCCTATATTTTCCATGCAGTTGAGCATATGATTGCAACTATGAAAGAGATAGGTAGCCTACGCAATATATGGACTATGCCTGGTGAACGCACTATGGGAGGGCAGGTGCGGCAGATACATAGCAATCTAATACTACCGCTAATCTAGCTGCAGTCGTATCTCAAAACGCGAACTCAAGAGCACAAGCAGGGTTTGTGCAGCTTGGTAACGACTTTCTAGATAGGATGGAAAGTGTTCCAAATCTTTCCAAAACTGTAGAAAAAATTAAAGAATTATGATATTAATATACTTATAATTTAATATTAATATTAAATTAATCGAAGATATAGATAGGTATAATTTAAATATCATACCCCTCCCATACCCCTCATCATTATTATTGTATTATAATATTATTTACACAAGCACTGTTTTAATAGAATACTTACCACTCATTATTATTATTATTATTATTATTATTATTATTATTATTATTATTATTATTATTATTAGTAAATCTGCCTTGGAGTGTTGACTGTGACATATTTGAGGGAAATCCCGATGAAAAAACCTAGTCACACTTGCTAAACAGAGTTCCAGCCCAATGGCCTCAAGGCGTTAAACTGTGACGCCAACTCATAACCCTTTGGTGGTAGATGCTGGGGAGGAGGGTCGTTGCGCGCGTAAAAGATCTTAAACTCCGCATATGCTGGTTGATAGCCCAGGACCCAGCAGACACCAGATTGTTATGGGTGGGGTTTCGAGGCAGCTCTAGCAACCGCGCTTGGTGTATGCACTTGCACATTCGGTGACGTCTTGCAAGAGGTTGCTGGGACTGCGGAATAACCTCGGCTTAGTGCAGTCTTGCCCTCAGGAGCTCCATCGGTGGCCCCGATCATCAGGCGAGAGACTGACACGGGGGGGTGGAGGACCTCGAACAAGGGTATTGGAGGCTTATGTCCGTTGAGGATATGCCATTAGCTGCATCAGTACGCCTCAGATATAGTAAATCTGCCTTGGAGTGTTGACTGTGACATATTTGAGGGAAATCCCGATGAAAAAACCTAGTCACACTTGCTAAACAGAGTTCCAGCCCCATGGCCTCAAGGCGTTAAACTGTGACGCCAACTCATAACCCTTTGGTGGTAGATGCTGGGGAGGAGGGTCGTTGCGCGCGTAAAAGATCTTAAACTCCGCATATGCTGGTTGATAGCCCAGGACCCAGCAGACACCAGATTGTTATGGGTGGGGTTTCGAGGCAGCTCTAGCAACCGCGCTTGGTGTATGCACTTGCACATTCGGTGACGTCTTGCAAGAGGTTGCTGGGACTGCGGAATAACCTCGGCTTAGTGCAGTCTTGCCCTCAGGAGCTCCATCGGTGGCCCCGATCATCAGGCGAGAGACTGACACGGGGGGGTGGAGGACCTCGAACAAGGGTATTGGAGGCTTATGTCCGTTGAGGATATGCCATTAGCTGCATCAGTACGCCTCAGATATAGTAAATAGTATTATTATTATTATTATTATTATTATTATTATTATTATTATTATTATTATTATTATTATTATTATTATTATTATTATTATTGGAGTGTTGACTGTGACATATTTGAGGGAAATCCCGATGAAAAAACCTAGTCAAACTTGCTAAACAGAGTTCCAGCCCAATGACCTCAAGGCGTTAAACTGTGACGCCAACTCATAACCCTTTGGTGGTAGATGCTGGGGAGGAGGGTCGTTGCGCGCGTAAAAGATCTTAAACTCCGCATATGCTGGTTGATAGCCCAGGACCCAGCAGACACCAGATTGTTATGGGTGGGGTTTCGAGGCAGCTCTAGCAACCGCGCTTGGTGTATGCACTTGCACATTCGGTGACGTCTTGCAAGAGGTTGCTGGGACTGCGGAATAACCTCGGCTTAGTGCAGTCTTGCCCTCAGGAGCTCCATCGGTGGCCCCGATCATCAGGCAAGAGACTGACACGGGGGGGTGGAGGACCTCGAACAAGGGTATTGGAGGCTTATGTCCGTTGAGGATATGCCATTAGCTGCATCAGTACGCCTCAGATATAGTATTATTATTATTATTATTATTATTATTATTATTATTATTATTATTATTATTATTATTATTATTATTATTATTATTATTATTACTATTATTATTATTATTATTATTATTATTATTATTATTATTATTATTATTATTATTATTATTATTATTATTATTATTATTATTATTATTATTATTATTTACGCAAACACTCTAGTAATAAAATACTTACCACTCGTAGAAGCTGAATATGAAGCAGAAGAGATGGAACTGAAGTGCTATCAAATATGTATATTAACAAAAGCGGTACACAACTTATTATTAAAATTATCATCGTCATTATCTCAGTTTATCATTATTAATATATATTACAACTTCATATATATCATCTTATGAGTATTCAATTCTATCTAAGTCTCTCTCCCAGGCTCTCTCTCTCTCTCTCTCTCTCTCAGGCTCCCTCTCTTTCAAGATGCAGCTTGGTAACGACTTTCTAGGTAGAATGGAACGTGTTCCAAATCTTTCCAAAACTGTAAAATTAATTGAAGATGTAGGTATTATATCATACACATCTCATACCCCTCCTCCTAACCCTTCCCATATCCCTCATCATTATTATTATATTGTATTATTATTTACGCAAGCACTGTTTTACTGAATAGAATACTTGTCACTCATTATTATTATTATTATTATTATTATTATTATTATTATTATTATTATTATTATTATTATTTTTCATTGAACATACCGGCCCGTCTGGAAATGTTGGAACTGCCCTTGCGGGGGTGTCATTAGAGCTTATCGTCAATTCTTCGTACTCCCCTCACGGGTGAGACGATGGAGGCGCATGTGCAGAAATGCATCAGCCATTGACAGAGAAGCACTATTATTATTATTATTATTATTATTATTATTATTATTATTATTATTATTATTATTATTATTATTATTATTATTATTTTGGGGGGCACCAATACATGGTTGGGTGTCACCGCCACACGGCGGGGTTGGGGCCGTTGGCAGCTTGTTATGAGGGGTACATAATCAGTGCTCCACTGATTCATGAGACGGAAACTTTACTGAGAGAAGCTCTCTCACCACGCTCACGGCTCTTGGCTCGGGGTGGCCTCTGGTATCACTCGGGGTGCGGGGGGTGGGGGTTATCTGAGGGAGGGGGTTGGGCTCAGTGGGTCACTGGACAGGTTGGTTAACTAAACTACTGTCGGTATGAGTGGGAATGAAGGCGACAGGCTCCACACATTTCCGCAAGCCTTGAAATCACTCAACTGCCACAGTAGCGACTGCCTGGACGCGGGGCTCCTGACTCACCCTCTCTCCCAGAACCCCTCGTGCTCACTTTGCGGATGCCATGGGGATGCTCTGGCGGAGGGTCGGGACGTGTTTGGTGCATGTGACCGGGCCTGTCACTTAGTGTTCTCGGTAGATGACTCTTTTGTAGCTTCTATCGGACGCAGGGTGGCTTGCCACGACACCTCAATGATGCATAGTACGTCACGTCTCTGGCCTGGTTACGGGGGCGGGTAACTGAGGAGGGTTCCTGAAGGCTGGTTACGGAAGCTATGTTATTGTTGTTGGGTTCCTGGCTGCTATGTTATTGTTGTTGGGTTCCTGGCTGCTATGTTATTGTTGTTGGGTTCCTGGCTGCTATGTTATTGTTGTTGGGTTCCTGGCTGCTATGTTATTGTTGTTGGGTTCTGGCTGCTATGTTATTGTTGTTGGGTTCCTGGCGGCGTACATGTTTATGCTTTTTTAAGGGTTGAGCTTTAAATAACCCCACTCGGGTCTTCTTTTATCGAGCTCACCACTCGGTGGATGGAGGCCTGGGGTAGACTTATACGATGTTTTTGATGCTAGGTTCCGTCTCCAGGGATTCGACTGGCATCGCTGCTTTGCCTCACCGCACTGCCTCACCCACACATCCACGCTGGCACACTGTTTCTGCTCTTGCTCTTGTACCTATGTCGCACACAGCTATGAGCTCACGCCGATGAGTGGTTGTGACGAGGTGCACCCAGCTGGATTGCGGGCGAGCCACGGCGGCCTCGCTCTCGCTCGCTCGCTCTCTCTCTCTCTCTCTCTCTCTCTCTCTCTCTCTCTCTCTCTCTCTCTCTCTCTCTCTCTTTTTTTTTTTTTTTTTTTTTTTTGTTGTTGTTGTTGTTGCTTTGCTTTGCTTTGCTTTGGGCGAGGCCTAGCTTTCACATAGGCGGGCTGAGCCTATGAGGGGCGCACGATAAGCGTTCCATTGATTTATGAGACGGGTCCCAATTACTGAGAGTAACTCATGTGAGTTGCTCATCATACTCATGGCTCTTGGCTCGGGGTGGCCTCTGGAATCACAAGGGGTGGGCACTGGGGGAGGGGGTTGTGTTCAGAGGGTCACCGCGAAGGATGGTCAACCAAACTACTGTCGGTCGGAGTTTGTACGAAGGCGAGAGGCCCTACACCTTACCACAAGCCTTGAAACGACTAAATGACCAAAGTAACGACGGACCGGAGCGGGGCTCCTGGCTCACCCTCTCTCTCAGCACTCTTCGTGCTCATCCTGCGGATGCCATGGGGTTGCTCTGGCGGAGGGTTATGGGGTGGTGGGTACACGTGCACGGGCCTGTCACTCTGTGCTCTCGGTAGATGACTCACTTGCAGCGTTTATCGGACGCAGGGTGGTTTGCCACGACACCTACCTCGATGATGCACAGCGGGTCCTGCCTCGTGCCTGGTTACGGATGCAGGTGAGTGTTTGTGTGTATTCCTATACATACGTACACGTATGCTTTTTAAGGGTTGAGCTTTAAATAACCCCACCTGGGTCCTCATTTATCGAGTTTACAACTCGATCAATGCGGCACCGGGGTCCCATACCACTTATGTCAGGTTCTTATGCGAAGAGCGCGGCCGCTAGTGCTGGCCCTATGGGTCAAGGCGGTAATCCTTCAGGTTTAGACGTTCCCCGTGGGAGTGCGCCTGCGGGTGGTGATGGCTACTCGGCCGGGGTGGGGTGGTCGAGTGCTCGCGTACCTGACGGGCAACCTGAATCACGTAGAGCCAGCAATCCTGCTGCATCTCGATCACCCTCCCCAACCTCGGAAGAGAAGTCACGTCCGGAAAGGTCTGGTCACGGCGTGTGGCAAGCGGTACCGCCACCGAGGAGGTGGCGGAGGAAGGTACGAAATGAGCTGGATAAGAGATGTTGCATAGTATGGGGGCTATCGCATGTCTCTCAGACAGTGGTCATGGCGCGAGAGCTCCGAATTCTCGGTCTCGGGGAAGTCGAGGTGGAATTCGCGGGCAGAGGTAGTGGGCGACATTTGCGGATTAAATGTGCGTCTTGTGAGGAGGCGGAGAAGATGGTGCGGCTGCTGCGGGAGCGTAAGTTCTTCACGGGAAAGGTTCACGTTGCGACGGGTAGGACTTTCCGGGAAAGAGAGAAGCAGCGGGCTGCACGGGGGGGTGCCCAGTATGTAGAGATGCAGAGGGAGCTTCGCAAGCAGGGATTTGGCTACTGGGTGCTCGACGTGGAAGTCGACGAGCCCCAGGGCGAAGCCTCAAGCGGTGAATCTCCCTTGGCGGAGTGGGGCGGGATGCGGGAGCTGGAGGAGCTGGGGCGGAGGGTGCAGGATGGGCCGTGGAGGGTGGCGGAGGGCTCCAGGCGGGCTCAACCGAAGCGCAGGCATCGGCATCAGCTTCGTTCTTCCCAATTTGTGAAAGGCTTCCCACTGAGGGTGGCCTCACATAATTGGCAAGGCAAAGTGGGTGCGGATAGCCCAGGCTTTGGGGAATGGCCGGAGCACTACAAGGAGCGAGGCTGGGTGATCGTCGGAGTCCAGGAGCACAACCTATCGTCGCAGAAGGTGGAGAAGCTCCAAGTCGACGGCTTCGCAGTCCTCGGCAAAGCGGCTGCAACTGGTGCGGGCTCGCGTCTCTTGGGGGGAGTCTTGACGTTGGTGGCCAACTATCTGGCACCGTGCGCTACCATTGTACAGGCGCCTGTTCCACACCCACAGCAATTGTGGGTGAGGCTGTCGTCTGGGAGCGCGACGGCGTCGGATGTGTTCGTCGGCAACTGCTACTTCCCCCAAGAAAATCAACGAGAGGAATCTATTGCAGCCTATGAGGCGTGGCAGGCGGCCGTCTCCTACTTCGCCACCAAAGGTCATGTGGTTACGGTTGGTGATGCTAATGCTAAGCTGGGGCCCGCCAGAATAGCGCGGGAGGAGGGAGTGGTGGGCCTCTTTGGCGAGATAGATGGGAGGGGTAGAGGGGTTAGGAGTGAGAATGGTGAGTTGCTGGCTGCGATGCTTGTTGCCACGGGGTTGCGCAATCTCAGTGGGTTTTCGCAACCACGGGAGGACAAATATTGGTGGTCTAGGCAGGAAAATGTAGGTGGACGAAGACATCTACTGGATTACATCTGCGTCTCTTCCGAGCTGGCGGAGGAGGCAAGCTTCGGCGTCGACGAGGTAGACCTTGATACCGACCACAAAGCTGTGTGGGCGGAACTGGTCTGGGGGGGACAGCCACCCCCCAAAAAGCAGGTAAAGAGGTACAAAACATTCAAGGCAGAGCGCTTGATAGGCAGGGTAGTTGAGGGTAAGGAGAGTGAGCTGTCTGAGCTTAGGTTGAAGTACGACGAGACCTTTGCAGCTGGTATATCGGGGCTGTTGCCAGATGGCCTCCCAGATCTATCAGCAGTGGAGGACCCGGATGAGCTTCAGCAGGAGGTAGATAGGGTCGCTAGCTTAGTGGTCCGAGCTTTCACGGGCGCAGCCGTGAAGGTCTTGGGAGTTCGGGTGATTAGGCCAGGGTTTACTAATGCATGGTTTGATGAGAGTCTTAGGGAAGCGATTGCGCGACGGAGAGAGGCATACGGCCTCTGGCGAAGGAATGAGGCCAACCGAGAGGCCTGGCAAAGATATAAAGAAGCGAGGAAGGCGGTCAGAAGGTTATGCAAGGAGAAGAAGGAGCAAGCGTGGAAGCGGGTCCAGAATGACACCGCTGCCAACTTCAGGAGCGCTACCATGGCCACGTACTGGAAGCTGTCAAAGCGTTTGGGCGGGGTTCGGCGGTCGAACGCTTCTGCTCCTGTTCGGAAGCCCGATGGCACTCTGGCATGCACACTCCGGGAAAAACTACAAGAATGGGAAGAATACCGCCGACGTATGGTGGTCCCCAAAGAAAACCAGTTTTTGGAGGATGCATGTGTAGAGGAAGTCGGTTCTGATGAGGAAGCAGCGCGGATTGAGCCCGAGCGGAAGGCCCGCGAAACCTTCCAGTATAACGACAACCTGCGCGACCAATTCGAGGCCATGGCGCAAGCCGAGGAGATCCGGACTGAGACGGGCCCGCTGGACTATGATTACACCGAGAAGGAAGTGGAGCTCTGCCAGGAAAATCTCCAGAATCACAAAGCGTGCTCACCGGATAAGATCAAGAACGAGATGCTCAAGTACGGAGGCACGCGGATTGTGAGCTTTCTGGTGCGCTTCTTCAACTGGTTGAAATCGTGCGAATACACCCCCAGCGACTGGGGCAAAGCGATTATCGTCAACATCCCAAAAGGAGGCGACCCAACCGATCCGGAAAATTGGAGAGACATCGCGATTCTGAGCTGTCTGGGTAAGATGTATCTGTCCCTTATGGCGGCGAGGCTTACGGCTTTCATCGATCAGCCGGGCAGGCTTCGCCCAGAGCAGGGTGGGTTCCGGCCAAAACGTAGTACGGGGGACCAGATTTTTGTCCTTAAGGAGCGTCTGCGCCTTAGACAACAAGCTGGCCTCCGTTCTTTCGTTTTGTTCGTGGATCTGAGAAAGGCATTCCCTACGGTTTGGCGGGCCGGGTTGTTTCAGAGGCTAACCCAGATGGGGGTACAGGGCAAGTTCTATCGCATTCTGCGGCGTTTTTACCGAAGAACGTCATCGCGAGTGCTAGTCGATGGCGAACTCACTGGTGAAGTGCTGGAAGAGATGGGAGTTCAGCAAGGGTCGCCGCTGTCACCGTCGCTGTTCAACGTCTTCATGGATGAGCTAACGGTCCGAATCGCGAAAGAGTTGGAGATCGAGGACCTCAACCGCATCGAAGACATACGGACCCTGCTTTACGCCGACGACGTTGCGGTAATTGCGCATAGTGTCACGGAGCTTCAACAGATTGTAAATGTCGTGGCGACATTCGTGGAGGACTATCGGCTTGAAATCAACCTGAAACCGGGCAAGACGGAAGTCATGCCGATATACGGGCACGCCAAGTCAAAAAAGTCGCCCCCATGCGTGAGGTTCCGGGGCAAGGTTCTCAACGTCACCGACCACTACAAATACCTGGGAGTTCTGCTCACGGACACCCTCTCCGATAAACCGCAAGCGAAGCGGGCGGCGGAAATCACTGTAGCGGGAACGGCTGCCTGCTACCCCCTCTGGATTGCCCATGAAGTTCCAGCGCGTCTTCGGCTGATGAATTGGCAGCAAATGGTTGGCGCAAAGTTGCTTTACGCATCGGCTTTTTGGGATCTGCCGGGCGCCAACAAGCTGAGTAAGCTAGAGGGCGCGTTGGTAGCGCCCCTGCGGGTCATCTTAGGTGTTGGTACGCGCACAAGCGGCTGCATCACCAGGGGTTTAGGCCGCACGCCGAGTTTTAGCATCCTTGCCAAGGCGGCCCGGCTTCGGTTCCTAGGGCGCATCGAGTTACTGGGCAACACAGCGCTAACACGCAGGCTTTACAACACGGGTCGGTGCAAATGGAAGGAAGATACGGAAAATTTGATCTTAGCAGATCACAGGCTGCGGGAGGGCTTGGATGCGCTCAAGCGGGTCGTGAACGAAGATGGCACGGTAGATGATAAGGACTGGCGGGCCGCTCTGGCGAACTGGAACGAGGTGGTAAAGCAATGGTCTGTCCGGCAGGAAGTAGGTGGCTGGGAGCGGCAGGCTAAGCCCTCTGATGGGCTTAGGGTGCTGCTTAGCCAGATGTCTTCCCGCTCTGCTTTCCCACGTTGGCGGGCGCTGGAGGGGGGAAGTCACAACCTTATCAGAAGGCGATTGTTGAGCTGCAACAATCGCCTTCGCCTCTACCGATCCAAATTTGGCTCATGCTCGCCGGACTGCTCAAGCTGTTTCGCCTTGTGTGGCACTGAGGTTAACGAGTCGTTACGTCACTTCCTGCTGCATTGCCCAACGTTTGCGAGCTCTCGTGAGGCACTGTTTAAGTTTATCGATGAGGCGCAAGCCCGGCAGCCCCTCATGCTGAATCGAGGAGGGCTTTATCACAGGGAACTGCGGGAGGCAGAGGAGGAGATGAGGCTCTTCAAAGAGGAATGGCTGAAGGGGGAGGATGAAAAGATGGCGGCGATGCTCGGCGTTTTGTTTATCCCTGTCCCAGAAAAGGTAGAGGAGGAGTTAGGAAGGTTTGTTGCCACCATCTGGAAGGAGTGGGAGGAGTTGGAGGCGCAGACCAGGGAGGCAGAGGGGGCGGAGGAGGAGGAGGAGGTGATCGACCTCACGGTCGTTCAGGAGGTGGGTAGAAGGAGGGGAAGGCCTAGTCAGGTAGAATGTCTGGCTAGATCTGTTGTAGGTGGAGGTCAGCGCAGCGTCGCGGACTTCTTCTCGGTAGATAACTCCTCTCACTCCTTGCACCCACTTGCACATGCACAGCACGCTCATTTGCACATTGCACTGCCAGTCGAGTCTTTGGAGCGGAGCCGCGTCACCGAACGGTCCCGTGCTACCAATGGAGGCACATGTCCGACAGGATCAAAGGCCAATTGACTGATAAGTCTATTATTATTATTATTATTATCATCATAGTATTATTGTAGTATTATTGTTTTTATTATATATTATTATTATTATTATTATTATTATTATTATTATTATTATTATTATTATTGGACACCGTGATAGCCCAGTGGTCAAGTTCTACCATCTGGGCCCTGTCGCCAGTTCGATTCCCGTCGGTGCCACCAGTATTTTCATTGAACATACCGGTCTATTTCTGGACCAGTATTTTCATTGAACATACCGGCCCGTCTGGAAGTGTTGGAACTGCCCTTGCGGGGGTGTCATTAGAGCTTATCGTCAATTCTTCGTACTCCCCTCACGGGTGAGACGATGGAGGCGCATGTGCAGAAATGCATCAGCCATTGACAGAGAAGCACTATTATTATTATTATTATTATTATTATTATTATTATTATTATTATTATTATTATTATTATTATTATTATTATTATTGCAGTCTTGCCCTCAGGAGCTCCATCGGTGGCCCCGATCATCAGGCGAGAGGCTGACACGGGGGGGTGGAGGACCTCGAACAAGGGTGTTGGATGCTTATGTCCGTTGAGGATATGCCATTAGCTGCATCAGTACGCCTCAGATATAGTAGTAATTATTATTATTATTATTATTATTATTATTATTATTATTATTATTATTATTATTATTATTATTATTATTATTATTATTATTATTATTATTATTATTATTCATGGGCTGATTGGTATAAAGCTCCTAGAGTAATGTTCTATGCCGTCACTTCCTTTATTCCACCGATTGGTGTGGAGACTTTCCTTATGGAATGGAGGACTGGATGCACATGGCCTTTTGGCTCAGCAATTGGCAGGAGATACACTATTATTATTATTATTATTATTATTATTATTATTATTATTATTATTATTATTATTATTAAGTGGCACCGCGATAGCCCAGTCGTTAAGGTCTACCATCTGGGAGTTCGATTCCCGTCGGTGCCAGTATTTTCAAAGGATATTTTCTTTGAAAGTATTGGTCTGTCTGGAAGCTAGTTAAGGCTGCTTGGAGCTGCCTTGCGGGTGTGTCAGTAGAGCCTATCGTCAAATCGAGTCTTCGTACTCCCCTCGCGGGTGAGACGATGGAGGCACATGTGCAGAAATGCATTCGCCATTGACTGAGAAGCACTATTATTATTAATAATATTATTATTATTAATAGTGGCACCGTGATAGCCCAGTGGTTAAGGTCTACCATCTGGGACGTGTCGCCAGTTCGATTCCCGTCGGTGCCAGTATTTTTAAAGGATATTTTCTTTGAAAGTATTGGTCTGTCTGGAAGGCTTGGAGCTGCCTTGCGGGTGTGTCAGTAGAGCCTATCGTCAAATCTTCGTACTCCCCTCGCGGGTGAGACGATGGAGGCACATGTGCAGAAATGCATTCGCCATTGACTTAGAAGCACTATTATTATTAATATTATTATTAATATTGGACACCGTGATAGCCCAGTGGTCAAGTTCTACCATCTGAGCCCTGTCGCCAGTTCGATTCCCGTCGGTGCCACCAGTATTTTCATTGAACATACCGGTCTATTTCTGGACCAGTATTTTCATTGAACATACCGGCCCGTCTGGAAGTGTTGGAACTGCCCTTGCGGGGGTGTCATTAGAGCTTATCGTCAATTCTTCGTACTCCCCTCACGGGTGAGACGATGGAGGCGCATGTGCAGAAATGCATCAGCCATTGACAGAGAGGCACTATTATTAATATTATTTTATTTTTTACACAAACACTATAGTAATAAAATACTTACCACTCGTAGAAGCTGAGTATGAAGCAGAAGAGATCAGCAATGATCAGTCACCTGGAAATGGAGTGGTATCAAGATGTATTATATAAAAGGAACCAACTTATTATTAAAATAATCATCATCATTATCTCAGTTTATTATATCATTGTTGATACCCCTGTCCCATACCACTGTCTCATATCCCTGTCTCATATCACTGTCCCATACCTGTCTCATACCCGAGGTATGATATCCCTGTCCCATACCCCTGTCTCATACCCGGGGTATGATACCCCTGTGCCAAACGATACCCCCCCCCCCCCCCCCATACTCAGGTATGATACCCCTATTTCATACCCCTGTCCAATACATCGGGGGGATATTTGGGGGGGGGGGGTATCATACTCCAGGGGTATGGGGGGGGGGTATGATGGGTATGAGGGGGTATGAGGGGGGTATGCATACCCCAGGGTATCATACCCGGGTATCATACCCGGGTATCGTTTGGCTGTGTGAAGCCATGTACGATTATTTTTGGATGCTTAGGTTCCAGGGATGCGTTAGTCACATTTGCGCTTGTTCTGTCTTTTCGCGTTCATCGTTTGTTTAACCCGCCCCCCTCCCCCCCCCCCCCTAAAGCCCTTCTTGCTAGCTGCGTATATCTTTTAATAATAACTGACGATTCTGGAAGCTAAGTGTCCTCTGTGCAAAATTCTAGATTTTGTCTTTTTATTAAAATAATTTCGACGCTTTATTCTTGAACTGAAAAGCAGCAAGGTATCTATTTACACAAACTCTGCCTAGAGGTGAAATTGGGAGGAAAGGACAGCAAAACCCGGGGCTGCATCGAGGGACCATTTAAAGGTACCGACGAGAAGGAGGAGGGTTGTTAATCTCTTAATCAAACGTCACTGCCTGAGCGGAGGTCTGACAAGCAGTGCTGCGCTCCAGCGCCATGTCGCGGTTTTTTCTAGAGGCGCTGAGACATAAACCGCGGGGGGTTGGAGAAAAAAGAAAAAAAAAACCCGCCCGAGCAGGGGTCGGGGCTGTCGGAACGGGGGCTCAGTGCCAAGCGCACACCCGACTCAACACCCAAGCCCTAGCTCAGGCGCGGACCGGCTGCGCTCGAGCGCCATGTCGCGGTTTTTTCTAGAGGCGCTGAGACATAAACCGCGGGGGGTGTGGGGGGGTTGGAAAAAAAAGAAAAAAAAAAACCCGCCCGAGCAGGGGTCGGGGCTGTCGGAACGGGGGCTCAGTGCCAAGCGCGCCCCGACTCAGCACCCATATCCCCACCGGGATAGGGGTGCGTGTTCAGGGACGGGGTTTTACACACATCCCTCCCTCCCCTTACCTCTTGTCAAATTTTAAAAAAATCAAAAATTCTAAATTCATCAAGACAGAAAAAGACACAAAAAAAAGAATGAAAGGAGTGGCTGGCGAAAAGGTCTCTGGGGGGAGCGGCGGGTTGCCACTGCGCCGTTCCAGACAGCCCTGCCTAGGCCCGAGTCGATAGAGGGTCAGGTGCTTATCCTCTCTTCTTAAGCCAAGAGAGCTAGCAAATCAAATCAGAGAGAAAACACAAGAGAAAAAAAAGAGGTGAATGGGGTCAAGAAAGTAGTAAAAAAAGAAAGAGGTGTCTCGTTCTGACGAGACCCATACAAAACCTCGCGTCTACGCTTTTCTTTCAGCGTTACGCACACAAATCCTGTACAGTTTCTTTTTCTGAAGGCAAACACGAACCCAAAACCCCCCTACGCCAGTCTGCTCCATCTGCTCTCTTTTCTTTTGGAATTAAAATAATTGATATTAAGGGTGGAGGGGCAAGATCAGACCCCTTGCTTGAGCAGAAAATCCTGTCTCCGTCGTCCAGGCCCGGTGTTTGTAGTGAATACTTTGTTTCTCTCGGCCCATCCTCTTCTGTTCCCCGAGCCAAGAGAATAACCAATTAAGTTTTGAAAAAGACAAGAGGAAAATTAGAACGAAGATGAAGAGTGACAGAAAAAAAGAAGGGGAGGGGGAAATGATCTGTTTTTAGCAAACAAACGTCCAAAGCCCGACTCTTACGCGATGCTGATTTACATTTGCGCCCCCCCCCCCCCTCCCTTCCTCTCCCTGATCTTTTGAACAGAAGACAAGACCATTTCACTTTTTTCATCTCCTTTTCTTTATTTTCCAGAGTAAAACTGTTTATTATCTGGATCATAAAAAGCAAAATCTTGACACGCGCTGGAGCGATGCCCGGCCCCGCCCGAGCTAGGGCTCAGGGCGCTCAGACGGGGCGCTATAATTTTTTTTTTACATTCCTAGCGCGACCCTGCCCCTCCCCCTTTCCACTCCCGCTCCTAGTTTTCACTGCAAGGTGTAACACCGTCGAGCTTTAATAAAAAATTTCGCACTTTCTTGGCGCCCCTTCCTCTGTCCCTTCCTTGTCCTACTCCTTGTTCTCAGGCGGGGGGGGGGGTCGCCCCTTCTCCTAGCGCCCCCCCCCCCCCCCAGGGGTCTCTGTTTTAAATCTGTCTTGTGTTTCCCCTCCCCTGCTACCCCCCCCCCCCCCGCCCCCCTGAGCCCGGGGGGGGGCTCAAAGAGTAGCGGGCAGAACTGACATAAAAACTAAGAAGATGGCACTGAGCCTATGACGGAGCGCCCCCCCCCCCCCCCATTCTTCGGGGCCCGAATTTGCAGGGGAGGGGAAGGGCGCAGAAGCTACGAGAAAAAAAATATACATAAAACGCCTCCAAGACCCCCCCCCTCTCTGCCTTCTCTCTTGTCGAGACTTTTTTAAATTACATTTTCTTTTTGTACCATATTGGCTTCTCCCTACCCCCCCCCCCCCTTTCCCCCTCATTGTCCAAATCCTCAGACGGTAGAATGAGACAAGGGTCGCGCCTTCTGTTTCCTCCCCTGCCCCTTCCCTCCCCCTCTACTAGTTCTCAGCGCCAAGTGTAAGACCGTCAAGCTCTATCAGGGAAAATTCTTTTTCGTACTTTCTTGGCGCGCCCTCTTGCCCCTCCCCTTCCCTCTCCCTCTCCATTTCTCAGTGCCAAGTGTAAGATTTTGTCGAGCTTTAATAAGAAAAATCGCACTTCCTTGCCCCCCTTCCTCACTCCCCCACTCCCCGTTTTTAGACGGGAAGGGGGGAGAAAGACAAAGACAACTCGTACTCTTACCCCCCCCCCCCCTGCCCCTTCCCTCTCCCTCTCTTAGTTTTCAATGCCAAGTGCAAAGCTTTGTCGAGCTTTAATAACAAAAACTCATACATTCTTGGCGTCCCCTCTCCCTTCGTCCCGAGGGAAGGGTCGCACTTGCACCAAGCCCCTGCTCCGACAGCCCCTACCCGGCTCAGGCAGGGGTTTTTTGGGTACCAAAAAAAAGCACCCACCACACCCCCGCGGTTTATGTCTCAGCGCCTCTAGAAAAAAACCGCGACATGGCGCTGGGGCGCTGCCCGGTCCCGACCGAGCTAGGGCTCAGGGCGCTCAGGCGGGGGCGCACTTGCACCAAGCCCCTGCTCCGACAGCCCCGAACCCGGCTCAGGCAGGTTGGTAAGGGTTATCCCCTTACTCCCCGGAGGGGGAGAATGAAAATTTGCATAATTTGGCACGAAGCGGACAGGCCGTTCCAGCCCTACAAAAGGTAATGTAAATAAACATTTTTTGGGGAGAAGAAGAGAGCCCAAAAGGTTTTTGGCAAAAGTTCGAGAGAAGTTTTTTTCTGTCTAAGAAAGAAGAGGGCGAGGAAGGATGGAAAGAGGGGGGGGGGAGCGGGGGAGGGGAGAAGGGGGAATGGGGAGAGGATAGAAATGGGGGTAGGGAGGGGGGAATGGGGAGAGGAAAGAAGAAAAGAGGGGGGAAGGAACAATTTTTCTCCCTCCGAAGTTCTCTCTACCCAAAATATCATTATATTCTTTTTAATACCAAAAAAGACAGAGTTATTCGTAGGTTTTGTTAAACCTAAGGAAGTGGGCAGAAGCCGGGGGAGAAGCTTTTGCCTTTTCCCTTAGATATTCATCGCAATTTAACGTGAAATTTTCCCATGAGGACTAAACTAATCTTCTTCTTTTTTTTGTGTGTGCAGAGTTTTCAAAAGAGGCGCCCCGCCAAACATGCCTAGGAGAAAGCCGGTCGCAGACGGTGGTGATGACAAGGAGGAGACTCCGCTTTTCACGTTAGGCCAAACCATGGACAAGAGAGTGCTAAAGAAAATATCTATGCTCAGAGCAGTTGGCGAGTGGGAGCAGCCTGTCAACGACCTGTTAGGTTCATGCGCCTTCAATCGAAACCCTGTCGATTACATGCCTGGCGACCGTGACAAGCAAGGAAGGGCCTTCGGGCATGGCTCGATTGGAAATGTTCCTAAATGGATAATGCGTCTTGTCTCTGGGGCGTTCTATGAGTCGATCGACATCAGCAACGCGGCGGCGACGATCTTGGTGCAGCTGGCAGACAGAGCCAAGGCGGCCATCCCCGCGCTGTTCCGCAAGTTTGTGAACGGTGAGCGAGAAGCGATGCAAAAGCTGCTGTTGGAACAGGTCGACAGACCTGATACAATGGCCAACAGAAAATGGGCGAAGAAACAGTTTAACTCTGTAATCAATCAGAAATCTGTGCTGCGCGACTACGCAATCGATTGCCCGCTTATGTGCGACTGGTCGCAAGCGTGCAAAAGCTTAGGAGAGCAGCTCAAGCGCGCGGATGTCCACGCAGAAGTGTGGGCATTGGTTAAGTCGCTGGACGACAAGCCCAACAAGCTGGCCACCTTTGTTTCATACGTGTACCAACGAGAAGAACTCAAAAGCATGATGGCTGTTATGAAATACCTCCAATCCCAGAAT
The DNA here is from genome assembly GCA_019918135.1 of Paulinella micropora. Classification (NCBI taxonomy): domain Eukaryota; phylum Cercozoa; class Imbricatea; order Euglyphida; family Paulinellidae; genus Paulinella; species Paulinella micropora. Next base: position 195,255 of record WBZZ01003838.1, on the reverse strand, counting down.
TTCTATGTAGGAGTCTACAAGTACGATGAGTTGCTTGTTGAGACAGAATTTCCTCAGGGTGGGGACAAAGTCTTTACAAGTGCAAGGCTGGCAAGTGTTCGAGCTCACGTGAAGAAGGTGCTCGGGCTCGATGTCGAGTTTCACAGCGACAGCTACTTGCCTACCGTCGAGGACCAGAAGAAGCTTTATGGCCCAGTTAATCTGAACAAGCTGCCCAATGAAGCAGAATGCTGCCGCGAGCTGATGGTGCGCTACGGCCACAAAAATAAGCTGCTGCGGTATGAAGGCTTTATTCTGAAGCCACACGCATATATCCCTGGAGCGTATGACTATTCGGACGACTATGATACTTTTGCGACCGAGGTTCTAAAGTCTTCGATTTATTACACTGAAAACGTCAGGTCAGGCAATGACGCTTTGGACAAGTATCTGTCGCGGGTGACGCACCCTTTCTTTCCGCTAATGACTCCGTCGTCCATTCGTAGCGACTGGATCAGCTTCCGCAATTGCTCGTTCAACATCAAGACCTTGGAATACCGTACCTGGGCTGGCTTTGAGGAGAAAGGCGAGTCCGCGCCGTTTACTGTCTATTTTATGACTTCGCAATAGATTTCGCAAAATTGACGGAAGCCAAAAGCCAAGGCGACGAATACCTTACTCCTTTTTGGTCTAACATGCTGAAGCTTCGGCCAAGCGAAGAAATGTGCTGCGTGTTCGAAGTGCTCGTTGGAAGGCTCATGTATAGGCTCGGAGAATTTGATAATTGGCAGGTTATGCAGTTCTTGCTGGGGGATAGCGGGGCGGGAAGGGCACAGTGTTGGAGCTTATTGCGCTTTTGAAACCTAAGGGCAAGACTGGGGTAATGTCTAAAAATATGGAAGAGCGCTTTGGCCTGGAAGGCCTTTATCGGAAGGAGCTTGTCATGTGTATGGACCTGCCACAAAACTTTACAAGCGTTTTAGATCAGGCGACCATGCAGAGCTGCATCACGGGAGAGAACGTGGCCGTCCCTCGTAAGAACAAGACAGCTGTGACAGATCTTCGATGGACGCCGCCCTTGATCATGGCCGGCAATTGGGTCATGAATTATAATGACGAAAGGGGCCAATGGAAGCGACGACTTGCGCTGTTTCTGTGGCCTCTAATTCCTGGGAGAGTCCAGTCTGATCTGAAGGAGCGCATTGCCAAAAATGAGTTAGCCTACATTCTGCTCCGTTGCATCGCTCGCTATCGCATAGCTGTACAAGAGAAACCTGGTGCTGACTTCTGGCGGGATATAGCACCTGAAGAGCTTCGGCAAAACCAGAAATACGTTGAATCCCGCATGAACGTGTTGGCGCGGTTCCTGCACGAGGGATCGAAGGAGCACGGAGTGATTCCCGATCAAGGACGGCTTACGCCGTGGGCAGACTTTATTTCTGCGTACGAGGGGTACTTAAAGGAGATGAAACAATCTAGTGCAAAAGCAGACAACATCCCCGACAGCGCACTGCGCCAAAACGGGTTCAAGGTGTTTCCGCCGCGCACGAGCCTAGGCGCCGGTAGGGGCGTGTACAAGAAGGATGGGCGCGTCAACTATTGCAGCTTTTGCACGCACAGCAAGTCCCAGGTAGGGCACGAGTGGGACACCGCGGGAGTCTGTCGAGACGGTTTGTGCTGGCAAGTGAATTGTGGTGACAAAGATCACAAGGATGCTGGGCGGGGCAAGTCGTACGGAATCGTAAACATGCGGATCGTACCCAAAGCCGAGTTCGATCCATGGCTGCTTGGCACTGCGGAGGCCGGCTCGGAGCCGGAGCCAGACGAGAGCTCCAGCGAGAGCCCCAGCGTCTAGGAGTGGCAGGAAAGGGTTTGGGCCTTGGCGGCGCAAGAGAACACAGAGAAAATCAGGCGCGCGACCAAAAAAATGCTGGAGGCGAATAGCAGGGCGGAGCGCAAGGCAGAGCGCAGGCGCGTCTGCCGGATTGCTGGTATCAGGAATTGGGGTGCCTTAAAAAAGAAGTACAGAAAGGCAAAAAAAAGAGCAAGGGAGGAGCGACGGGCGCAGGGTTCTTGCAAGAGACCTGGCTGGAAAACACTCGTACGAAGGAATACACTTCAGATCTCAAATGAATAAGAACCAGCCGCAAAAAGGATAACTAAGGTAAATCTTATTTGCTCATATTCATTTGTATCTGAAGCTTAGTATCGTTTTCTGTGCCGATTTTTCTGACACCCCCCTTTCATGCCTTGTGTTTATGCGGGTGTGTATGTAGGCGCGCGTAAGAAAAATCTCGCTGGACGGCAAAGCAGATGAAGAGTCTTTGGCTCGTGCGCAAACCGCAAAGCTAAAAAGGGACAGCAAAAGGGAGAGAGAGAGAGAGGGGGGGGGCGGGTGAGTTTATTAATAAGAAACATTAAAAGCTTTCACTTAGTAAACTCTCCATTTAATACAGTGGGACGACCTTTTTGGGGGCATTCAATGTCTTTTTTTCTCTGGCGAGGAAGAAGAAGGACCTTTTTTTGTCTGGGCTTCTAATAGTATGATTGAAACAGAAATTAAAGTTCTTTAATTTCTTGTTAGCGCATTCCTCTCCATCCCCACCCCCCCCCCTCTCTACCCCCCGCAGTTCTTTTCCTCCGTTTCCCTTCTCCCTCTTCCCTCATCTGCCCTCTTCTTTTTCTTTCTTTCTCTCCCCCCCCCCCCCCACCATCCGTTTCCCGCGCGCGCGCGGGAGAGGAAAGTGCACTCAGCAAAGGATAAAAAGACATGTTGTCTCCATTGTTAAAGGCCCTTCTCCCCCCGCGAAGATTATTTGCCATGGACCCACCGACCAAGCGGGCTAGAGTGCAGGCTGAGCGCGGGCACGTGGTCCAGCTGATCGGCCTGCTAAAGAGATTATGCCGGCAGCACCAAAGGGAGGCCAGCGTACTACCAAACCAATCGGCCGAAGCAGTAGAACCCCTGCTCGAAGGGTGGACTCCCTTGCAAGTGGAAGAGCATAAATCGCGCGAGGACGATTCCGGCCTAGCCCCCAGGCTTCTTGCGCTCCGAAACACTGATCTGGCCGCGGAAATGAAGAAAGTCTGGCCTGCAAACATTTGCTGCCTGGTTATCGCCCAGCAAGACCTAGCCAGCCTGTACGGCCTGGGGCGAAACTGGCCTGATCGCCTCGCGTTGTCCGTCGAGACCGGGCAGGGGGGCTTGTGTCTGCAGAAACTGCAGACCAAAGGCGAGGCGGCGCCGCTGGTCGCAGACTTGATCAACAGCTTACAACTACAAGACCACCTCCAAAAACAGGGGCTGGCGCCTGAGGTCTACGGCTGCCTCAATATCAAGGATGAATCCTCGGCGCCCCCGAACGTGAACGGGCGAGCCATGGACAGTGCCCTGAACCATTGGATCGCGATGGCCTTCACCCCTGGCCGCGGGCTCCATGAGGAGACCGATTTATTGGCATACGCAGCAGAAGAGCTGCCCGGGGTGGGAATCCAGCGGTTTACGACGTTTGTCGACAGGCTGTTGAAAGCACTGGCAGCTATGAAAACCATGCTTGCTAACTGGGCGCCAGCGGACACGATCTTTTGTAACACGAGCAAGTCGCTCGTGCTGGGCAACGTGAGGCCGATGTATTTCAGGCAGATTGGGGGTAGGAGGGAGTCAGGCCCGAGTGCTGCGGAGTACCCACAGGCCGTCAACCTCGCTAACTTGCTGAGCCTCACGGCGAGTAGTCTGGGGTTACTTCCGTCCACGTACTTTGACGTGTTGTGGACTAACCTAGAAGGCTAGTTGGGATTTGCGGGGCAGCCCCCCACTATCAAAAATACTCCGAACTTGCGGGTGGTCGCAAAGTGGTGGTCGCAAGAGCTGCGGGACGTTCAGGGGCGGGGGGGCTGCTGCTTGTTCGGGGCGGCCGGCAATCTGAGCCAGACAGCGCTCAAGCAGCCTTGCCATTTCCGGCTCGACAGGTCGGATCGCGGATTTGCGCGAGGGAAGGCCTTTCTCGAGGAGCCCGCCAACCTCGGGATTGGTTGGCTACGCTTCCGCGGAGCAAACGAAATCGCCGAGCGCTTGCCAGCACAGACATGGAATGATGACGAGTTGGTCGCTGAGGTGGGAGCCTTTCTGACTGCGCTTGTGTTGGTCGGGAGGCGCTGGGCTGCCACCACGGCAAAGCTGAAGGATGTTGAGTCGAAGCTGGCGAAAAAGCGGACAGCCTGCGATCGTCTGCAACAGAGTATGTCCGCACTTCACATAACAGCCATCAAGGAATCACCACTAAAACTCATTCACACCATCTACCTATATTTTGATAAAGCCCCGCGCAAAGGAACCGGGAAGGGTAAAACTACGGACGGCAAATATAACAAGCCGACACTTGTTCTGGCAAAGGCGGAAGGAGACGCAAAGAAAGATTCCGATGCATGGTGGGCTAAACTATCACACAGAGAAGGCCCTCGTCTGGAAGTGTTGAAGCAGGAGCAAAAGAAGTGGAACGATAATTTAGAAGAAATGTGCCGCCTAGCGAGTCTACTGGTGCAGCAGGTGAAGACAGGCGGGAAGCGCACCTACAAACCGCTCTATAATCATTATTTAGTTTGGAGTAGCGAGTGGACAACCTGGCTGAATTCTCAGGGCGCGGAGGATCATGCGCCAGAGCTCAAGCTATTAATGCATCAGGAAGAAATAGCAGAGCTGCAATGGGAGCGAGAAAGGGCGCAAGGACTCGTCAATGAGTATTCAAGCCCTCGGCAGCTGCAGTCGCAAACCCTGTTACGACAACAGCAGCCGCAGGGACAAGAAGCGCGAATAGTGCAAATAGTGCCAACAGCGCAAGAGCTGCAAGCTACCAAGACGCTAACAGAGCGACTGCAGCAAGAGCTACAAACCGCAAAGACGCGGGAACAGCAGCTAGAGAGACAACGGCAGCCACCGCGGAGACAACAGCAGCAACAGGAGCCAAAAGAGCGACGACTTCAAGATCAAGAGGCGCGAATAGTGGAATTAGAGCGACGGCTGCTAGCTCAGGAAGAGCGGGCAGTGCAATTAGAGCAACAGCTGCAAGCTGAAAAGACGCAAACACAGCGACTAGAGAGACAATTGCAAGCTACACAGGCGGGAATGTTGCGATTACAGCAAGAATGGCGGCAACAGGGGGGTCTGGACGCTTTGGCCAAAGCTGCAGAGTTAAGCAAGGAAGAAGTCAGGGTCTGGACGTCCCCCGCCGGCCAGGGATCTGGCCGGCGGGGACCAGCATTCCCCTAGGCGAGCAGGGAGGGGAGGGGGGGGGGGGAGAAGGGGGGAGGAGAGGGGGGGGGGGAGTGAGAGAGAGCGGGGGCAAGGCCCCCCTTCAGCCCGCTAGTGCGGGTTGTGTGTGTAAAAAGGTTTGAGAGAGAAGTAAACGTGTTCGAGACGAGGCCCCGACGATGGATTCGGTCAATTTGCAGCTACAGGCGCTGTTGAACGTCCTCGAGAAAGCAAGTTTGGTGTGCCAGCGTTGTCAAATAAAAACCAAAACTGTTCGAGACTACGAGTACAGCCCTCCTGCCGCTCAACAACGTTGGATTGTAGAATGGAAAGAAAACGTAAAGAGGCGAAAAGATAAGCAGGCTGCCAGCGGTGTGCCCGCCCGAGCTCCTTTACTACGATGGGCCGCGGAAATCGCGAAAGGCTCGCCGTGCAAGTACCAGTCGAAAGTGTAGACGCCAAGAGGTGGGCCAAATTAGCGTGGACGTCGTCGTTGCTGCCACCCCGTGAAAGCGGGCTGCCCAGATTGCATACTTTGGAGAGGGAGAACGTGACGTATGCTTTTGTGCAATGCCCCAGCTTGCCCGTGCTAGTGGAAAGGGCGGCGCTGCAACAGTACATGCACCTGGCCACGGGTTGCACGCCCGCGGTGGGCTGTCTCTTGTGGGTGAAGACGAGCAAGGGAGAGAAGCCGGACGAGTTCTGGCTGTGCAGCGAATGGGCAGGCGTAGAGATAGGCAAGGATAATGGAGGGGCACAGGCGGGGCGGGAGGTCGCGCTGGAAGCCCTGGTGGAGGCGCCTGGCCCGAGGGTGCTGTGACAACCTGCTGCTTTCGAAGCTCGGGCCTAGTTCGCTGTGCTGGAGCGAGCGACGGCAACAGTACCTGTTTTCCCACTTGGGGCTAGCACACGTGCAAGAGCTAGCGATGTCGCGTACGACGAGGCGCGAGGAAAAGTTGCTGTGTCAGCGAGCGTGCACGCTATCAAACCTGCTGGTGCTGGCCGCGCTGTTCCGCGCGCTGCGTTGCAAAGCGGCGCTGTGTCGGGCGGGGCTAGGGGCCGTCGCCGGGCAAATAGACACGCTTGCTCAGGAGCCCGTGATCAGCCTGGCCAGAAGTTGGTGGCCACCGTCGGTACCGGGCGCAAGCTCTAACTTTGACGACTACCTGCAAGTTGTCAGGAAGAGCAAGAGTCCGGCGCGCGTCGTCACGCCTACGCCCGCGCCCCTGCGACTACTGTCGACCGCTACCACCCTGCTCCAGACGATCCCCGCGGTGGTCCTGCAGGCGGCGGGCTTGGCGCACCGCCTGCAGGTTGGCGAAGCCCTGCCTAAACTTATGACAACGTCGGCACGAGAAGCTCCGTGGCAGCAGGTGGGGGGGCGGGCCGGCGGCGCGCGCGAGTACTGGGAGGGCGAGCTCTGTGACTTTCTGGCCCGGTTCTTGTGGGCGGCGTGCCGCCTGTGCATGTTTGAGTTGGGGCCCGAGATCTTTACTTGGGACAGAGAGCGACGGCGCTTCTTGGTCTCTGGCACAGCGCGCTGGCTGCAGCGGCGCTGCCTAGCCAGCGCGCTGAGCACGGAGCCGCGGGTGCGGTCAGGCTGTCGAACGCGCTAGCACTCTTTCTGTGCTTCTATGGGAGCCGGTTGCGAGACCGGGCTTGCGTGCTGCGGCCCGCGCAGAGCTGGGCGCTGGCGGTGTTCCAAGAACTGCGGCTGTGCGCGGAGGGGGCGCCCGCGCAGTGGTTGGACGGGCTGACGTTCAGCCACTGCGCGTTGCGGCGGGGCAGCGGGCAGGCGGGGCCGCTGCCGGCACCCGTCTTGCAGCTCGGCCGCTGGTGGTATTACTTGTTGAGTTCGGAGAATAGCGCAAGCGAGACGCTGGGGCGCGTGTTCCGCTACCTGGCTAACTTAGGCAGCGCGGCTAGTTTTGCGCACGCCCCCCCGGAGCTGCGCGGGCTTTTTTTCGACGACAGCAAGGCGCCGGCCGGGCACTTTCTTTTGGTCCACGACCCTCCCAACCAGGCCTCGGCGCGCGGCCGCCTGTCGGAGGAGCTGGTCGGTCGCTTCGTGGTTTGGGTCTGTCTGCTGTTGCTGGAGGTGTTACGGGACTCACCTCAGGGCCCCGAGGGCGCGTACCTGCAGGTGCAGGTAGACGCCCCCCGGAATGCCGACCCCGAGCTCCTGGGCGCGCTGGAACTTCACGGCTCGGGGAAACCAGAGCCCCCGCCCCGCGGGGAGGTCCTGTTCCCGGCGGGGTGCGTCTTGGGCGGCACGTGGGACTGCCCCAAATGTACGCTGGCGGGGAACATTTTTTCGGCGTCCGTGTGCGACGCGTGCAGAGGCGCCAACCCCTACGTGCTGTGTCTTCCCGGCAAGGCGAGCGAGCCAACTTTGTGGGCGCAAGCTCAGAAGCTGCTGGATTTCTACCGCAAAGCACGGGGAGGGATCGGGGACGGGCTGGCCTCGCCGCTGGGCAAGGAGGCGGCGGCCTCGGCCGTCATGATCAGGCGCTCCTCGCCCTGCGCGCGCAACCAGGAAAAGTCCGGTACACAGGGCACGGCACGCCCCCTCTTGTACGCGCTGCTGGACTACTACTTGCAAAAAGAAAAAGGCGAGCTGATTTTTGTGGACGCTGGGGCCGGAGAGGGGCACGCGGTCAATATCGCGGGCGTGATGGGCTTTCGGGTGGTGTACGGGTTTGACCCCGGAGACTTTGCAGCAACCCAGACCACCGCCTGGAGCTCGATGCTCACCAGACTGCAAGGTGTGCTGGCCCGGGCTACGCGGCCGCAGATCTCCTGGGACACGGCCTGCCACGAAGGTTTCACCTTGGCTAAGATTCTGCCCGACGACGGCCCGGCACAGGGCGCTGCCCGTTCTAGTATTGCACTTTTCAGCTTCTATACAGGCTGGAAACCGCCGCACAAGAAATCTCTGCTAAATCTAATACAAAAGGACCAGCGCGTGCGCTATGCTTTTCTAATTGATCGGCACCGGGATTTGGTGGATATGCAGGTCCCCAAAGTCCTGTCAGACTTTGTACTAGAGTGCCACGCGCCGGTGTCCATGGCGGGACCACTGCAGAGACCTTTCGTATGCTAGTGTTTAAGCGGAGGGAGCCAAAACCCTTTGGCCCCCTTGCTCTGCCCGCGCGGCGAAGATGACCCACTCCCCCCCGCTTCCCCCTTCCTTTCTTTTCTCTTCCCAACTCCACGCCATCCCATCCGTACCGTCGTTCTTTGTTGGTGGTAATATTAGTAATAACTATTTTAAAAAAAAGGAAACAAACTTAAGAAGCCTGACTTCCTTTTTCTTCTGTATGCGCCCGACCGGACTTTTGCTATGCGCGGCTTTTCTCTAGGGCACGGCTTGGTAGGTGTCCTCGCCTTTACTTGTGGCTTGGCCTGGCTGTCAGGCCTTCAGTTGATTGGCGGAAAAGACCGCCGCTGGAGCGAGACAGCCCTGTTCACGCTGCCGCGGATATGGGTGTGGAACTTGGCGCACGGGTTCGCGCTCATACTCTTGTGCGAAAAGGGAGTGGAGCCCCCGCTGGTCTACCGTGTCACGCCATTCCCGCTAGCTTGGCACGTCTGGCTTGAATGCCTAGAACGCTACCCGACTGGTCTGGCTTACTTGGGTAAGGGCGCATCCTCGCACCCCCGGTTCCTGCGTCTTGCTTTGTGTGTCGTCTGTACGGGGGCTTCCCTCGCCACCGGGGTGAGCTGGCCAGCAGAGGCTTTTTTGCTGCAAGCACAGCTCTATGGCGGCTGGCTGCTTCTTCGCGCTAACCTGCAAATACGCCAGCTAGGGCTGGTGCTGGGCCGCCGCCGCCGCAAACAGGCTGCGGGAGTGCTGGGGGGAGAGGCACAGCCCTACTCCCCACGGCTGGAAATCATGTCGTCGCGGCTTAAGTGCCTCCGGCGGGTGACGAGGCTGGGCGCTTTACTCTGCGCGGCTTACCTGGCGGTCTGGCTGCGGCTCTCGCTGTCCGCACTTCGGCCTCTTCCGACAGCCCACCTGGCCCCGTGGGCTTTTGCTTTGGGCGTCTTGGCCGCCCTCGTACCGACCGGCTGGGCCCATCTGGTAGCCATGCAGATGTCGCAGGCGTCCTTCGACGCCTGTTCCTGCAAACCTTTGCTACCAGACGCCCCGGCGACGGCTCCTTGCCCCAAACAACCGCCGAATAACGAGGCACCCGGCACAGCCGCGCAATTGCCAGTACAAGAAAAAGAAACAAAAGAAAAGAAACTAGAAAAGGAACAAGGAGAAGAAGAAAAACCAGGCGAAGAATGGAGACGGCCCCCGCCGCGAGGTACGTACAACAGTGAAGCGCTGTTAGCGCTGGTCAACCCCAAGCTGAACCTGAATCTGCAGCAAACGGAGAGCCCTGCTATTCCCACCGATGGCTTGGCGACCCCGCGCCACGCCCCTCGCCCGATAGTAGACGAAAAGAAAAGGAACGCGGGCGCCGAGCTCTCTGTCAGCTTCCCTAGGAAACCATACAGCCTACGAATGGCCCCCAGCCCCGCCCTCCGCCCGCTCCAGAGCGCGCCCCGCACTAGTACGGACTCGCGGAAGCTGCGAGCACTGATCGATTGCTACGGCACCACACCATTGACGATCTGCCGCCAGCGCGTAACCGTCCCTAAAGAGCAAGAGTCCTCGCCCTTAACCCGGCCCCCAGCTCGCGCACCTCCTCAGCCACCTATTGTGTCCCCAACAGACTACCTCTCCCGCTCGTCCCGCAGTAGCGCTTGGGGAGAAAAAGAAGCTGAATCGCCTTGTTTGTCTATCCTTCGAGAAATACAAAGCCCACTCCAGCGGGATGCAGAAACAAGTCTAGAGGCAAGCCATTCTTGAAAACAAGGAAAGCATTTCGCCGGCCTTAACCACCGTTTCTAACAAGCAAAGTTTGAAGCCAAACCTATTTACTCTGGTCCCCCCCTCCTGCCCGTCTCCCCTCCCCTTCTTTTCTGCGTGACTTGATCCAAGATCTACGACTCTACCAAGCCTTTTTTTATGCACGTATTAATTTTAAAAATATATATATATACTTGGGAAGCTCCTGCTTTTTTGCTATTTGCCAAAAAAGCAGCCGGGGACGTTATTATGTTGACCGCCCGCGCGGCAAGGGGCCCGCCCTCCCCATCTCTCCCCCTCCTTCCTTTCCCCCAAAAGAGGCGGTGTGGGGGGGGGGTGGGTGCCCCCCCCTTTTTATTCCCCTTGCCTCCCCCCCCCCCCCCTTTTCCCCTTCCCCCCCGCCCTTCTCATAACTCTCTCTTTTTCTCTGAACGCAGGAAGCACGGCTTCTCCCATGGCCGAGGAATTTGCGGAGCTGTGCAAGCTCAACGAGGAAGTTGCCTGCGCTTTGTCGCACCACGCAAGTTTGTGTCCTTGGCTACAAGCAAAAGAGAGACAACTCGAGGAACAGCTTTGGCCTTTACGGCCAGAGGTAGAAAGACAGAATCCGGAATTGGCGGAGGACATCATCCAAAATCTCGCTAGGCGGGACGAAAAAAACATAAAACGGTACTTGACGTCATCGATATCATATTAAATAAACAAAAAAGAAAAAGAGTTATATTTAATAATAAGCTCTGGCTGCGGCCCTCCGGGTACACAAACGAATAGTCGCCGAATTCTCCCTTGTACCAATCCTTCAGGGCCTTCTCGTAATCTTCCCAGCTAACCTTTCTCCAATGCGCCAACGAATTTCCCCATCTTTCACAGTTGCGTCTGATCTCGTCCTTCGCAGGCAGGCTGGGGTGTCCCATGCCTGACAGACGATGTTGGGGCTTATGCAAAAAAAGAGCCATCTCCTCCTTCCCCGACGGAGACGGGTGCGACTTCGTCGTCCTCTGTGCCCACACTGCCAGATTCTGGACAGGTTTCTTCAGCTCTAACCGGTTGACTATGAAATTTCCGTGCGTACTTATCCACGCATTACAATAACCTTTCTTTGAGTCTGCAGCATCGTCTGCGTGCCAAATATCCAGGATTTTTTTGATGGCCTCTTTCCTGCAGGGGCGAATGACGATGCCCGGCGAAGGCTGGTGTCCGCTTCCGGCAGAGCTCTCGGCCGTGTCAGAGCCCTGCAGCTTGTCAAAGGAAAATAGTTGCCGGACCAGCTTCAGCAAAGACAAGTAACTGTTTGCTTCATTGGGGTACGTGCTGGCTAGCTGCGCCAGTGTAATCTCTACCGTCCGCAACACCATTTCCCGCGTGGCGGTCCTGGTTGAGTACACACGCTCCGCCGCGGGCTGAGAGGTCTCCAGCCTGAGCGTGCCCACCGCTGCATGCCGCCGACGATGCTCGCGGTCCCTCCAGCACGCTTCCTCCGCAACCTCACCGAGCACATAGATCTTAAGGTCATGCTTGCTTGCGTACTCTCCCGCAACCAGCAGAGCTGTAAGCATAGCGCGCGGCATCACCGAACACACCAGCACTCGTGGTTGGGGCTCTAGTTCCTGCAGCAGATTCTGTGCATCGTGCAGCTCTTGCCTCTGCAGGACGTTCACCCAAGGCACCGCGGAACTCAGGAATGCGTCGCCCAGCACCTGATCTTTCCTGAGGCTGTCTATGTTTGTCGTGACCAAGAGGTGCCGAATGTAGTACAGATGACACTTTTTCACCTCGCGCACCTGGCTGGCTGGCTTCTTTTGGGCTACTGGCATGCTTTCCATGCTTCTCTCTTATCATTCGTAGTACAAACCGCCCAGCCCGCAAAAGCGGGTCTGGAAGACAGAGAGGGGAGAGAGAGAGAGCGAGCGAGGGAGCGAGAGAGAGGGGGAGGGAGAAAAAAAGAGGGGACGAGAGGGGGGGGGGGGTTTTTGCCTCGGCGTATGTGTAACAGCTGTTTGTGACTGGGAGATGTATTTTGTTAAGAGGCCTCACAAGCTTTTTAGTATCTTAAAATCTACCTTTATTCCTTGGTTTCTTCTGAGTTGAGTGGCTCTGCCAGACCTTGGATCAATGTACTGAAGCCAGACATGGCTGGCCTTGATAGTCCCTTTTCCTTCTAGGTCAGTTTTCTGAGCCTTGAGGGCAGCTGCAATTTCATTAAAAAACTCTTCGGTTCTTTCGCGCGACCACCAAGACCCTCTGTCCCAATTAGTACGCAGGTATGATGTGATATTATAATACCTATCTAAAGAGGAAATGTTCTTTGGTTCCAATACATCCTTGCAAGTGTAGGACACGTTGTCTGCAGCTGCTAAAATGACTTGGTTGACTTGCTTGTCATTGACGTGCCAAAGAAAGAGAATGTATGACGGATCTTGGGTGCTTTTCTCTTGGACCGACTCATTCTCGTATCCATACGCTTTGAGCCGGCACAAGTAGAGCCCCTGTTTCAAGCAGCGTGGAGGGTCTTGTTCTGTTTGGAGATTTCCTGGTAACATAATTCCCTTTTGCTTCATGGCAGCATAGAATGCATCGACCCAACTTTGCTCAGCCACAGGTTTGGCTTGTTGCAATATTTTACCTAGCACCGAGGCTTTACTTTCCAGCGATGATGCTGCGCCGACATCATCCGACCCTATGTCGTATTTCAGCTGGCTAACCGGAGCGTGGGGGAAATTCCGACAGTTTGTGCATCTTGTACATTTATACGGAAGGAAAGTGCGATCTTTACGAAAGAAGGCAGCAATCTCCGTCTTTTCCTCCTTTCCAGCGCTGGACCCGTCCGACGAATAGACTGCAATCTTCTCGCGTATATCTTCCTTTTTGTATTTGATTTTTACATTCTCGCTTACACGACAAGCGACTAGCGCTCGGAACGCGCGTAGGACCAGAGGGGCATCGGCGGCTAGCTTTGTTTTGTTCTCTGTGATGCTTCGCGTACCCCACATAGATAAAATCTTGCACTGCCCTCAGACACCCCCCGGGCAGGAGCGTGTAGGGTTCTTGCAGCTTCTGGAACTTTTTCCCTAGGATAGTTTTTGGGGGCGAGCTTGCAGCATTGTTTCGGTGCTGTCTTGCTAGATTCCTTACTTTGCAAAAGGCCCGGTAGAACAGCCAAACTTTGCACAATTAGGTTTTATCTCACCCCATCCAATGGCGATTTCTGCCTCAGAGCTTGCTGCATATAGCTTTTTCACGTTTGGCCCACTTAGCCCCGAACACCGGGTGCACTCAACATAAAGGTAAAGCAAACAACGGAATTCATTTAGTGTAGTCTGATAAGGCATACAAAACTCAACCACCGTCTTTGGGCGCAACCCCTTCTCTTTATACAGAAACAACAGCGGCAGGGGATGTGGGGGGGACGGGGGGGACGGGAAGATGAAGGGAAACTGGTTTCCCCTCCCCCCCCCCCCCCGCAACCTTGCCTCGCTCCCCCCTCTCCCCCCCCCCCCCGCGCTGTCTCTCAATGGTGTTGTATGTGTTTCTTGCTTTGGTGGTTGGAAGGCTAGCCGTTCGTAAAAAGAGAAATGTGGCCAGACCCCCCGCTGAACTTGGACCTGCGTGGAATAGAGCCGATCTGCTTTGCGTTCTTGTGGGCCCTGGCAATAGGGCTTGTGTGTCTGTGGCTCAGTCTGTCGCGTGGCCGACGGCTACAGCCTCAGACAGCACGATAAGCGTTCCATTGATTTATGAGACGGGTCCCAATTACTGAGAGTAACTCATGTGAGTTGCTCATCATACTCATGGCTCTTGGCTCGGGGTGGCCTCTGGAATCACAAGGGGTGGGCACTGGGGGAGGGGGTTGTGTTCAGAGGGTCACCGCGAAGGATGGTCAACCAAACTACTGTCGGTCGGAGTTTGTACGAAGGCGAGAGGCCCTACACCTTACCACAAGCCTTGAAACGACTAAATGACCAAAGTAACGACGGACCGGAGCGGGGCTCCTGGCTCACCCTCTCTCTCAGCACTCTTCGTGCTCATCCTGCGGATGCCATGGGGTTGCTCTGGCGGAGGGTTATGGGGTGGTGGGTACACGTGCACGGGCCTGTCACTCTGTGCTCTCGGTAGATGACTCACTTGCAGCGTTTATCGGACGCAGGGTGGTTTGCCACGACACCTACCTCGATGATGCACAGCGGGTCCTGCCTCGTGCCTGGTTACGGATGCAGGTGAGTGTTTGTGTGTATTCCTATACATACGTACACGTATGCTTTTTAAGGGTTGAGCTTTAAATAACCCCACCTGGGTCCTCATTTATCGAGTTTACAACTCGATCAATGCGGCACCGGGGTCCCATACCACTTATGTCAGGTTCTTATGCGAAGAGCGCGGCCGCTAGTGCTGGCCCTATGGGTCAAGGCGGTAATCCTTCAGGTTTAGACGTTCCCCGTGGGAGTGCGCCTGCGGGTGGTGATGGCTACTCGGCCGGGGTGGGGTGGTCGAGTGCTCGCGTACCTGACGGGCAACCTGAATCACGTAGAGCCAGCAATCCTGCTGCATCTCGATCACCCTCCCCAACCTCGGAAGAGAAGTCACGTCCGGAAAGGTCTGGTCACGGCGTGTGGCAAGCGGTACCGCCACCGAGGAGGTGGCGGAGGAAGGTACGAAATGAGCTGGATAAGAGATGTTGCATAGTATGGGGGCTATCGCATGTCTCTCAGACAGTGGTCATGGCGCGAGAGCTCCGAATTCTCGGTCTCGGGGAAGTCGAGGTGGAATTCGCGGGCAGAGGTAGTGGGCGACATTTGCGGATTAAATGTGCGTCTTGTGAGGAGGCGGAGAAGATGGTGCGGCTGCTGCGGGAGCGTAAGTTCTTCACGGGAAAGGTTCACGTTGCGACGGGTAGGACTTTCCGGGAAAGAGAGAAGCAGCGGGCTGCACGGGGGGTGCCCAGTATGTAGAGATGCAGAGGGAGCTTCGCAAGCAGGGGTTTGGCTACTGGGTGCTCGACGTGGAAGTCGACGAGCCCCAGGGCGAAGCCTCAAGCGGTGAATCTCCCTTGGCGGAGTGGGGCGGGATGCGGGAGCTGGAGGAGCTGGGGCGGAGGGTGCAGGATGGGCCGTGGAGGGTGGCGGAGGGCTCCAGGCGGGCTCAACCGAAGCGCAGGCATCGGCATCAGCTTCGTTCTTCCCAATTTGTGAAAGGCTTCCCACTGAGGGTGGCCTCACATAATTGGCAAGGCAAAGTGGGTGCGGATAGCCCAGGCTTTGGGGAATGGCCGGAGCACTACAAGGAGCGAGGCTGGGTGATCGTCGGAGTCCAGGAGCACAACCTATCGTCGCAGAAGGTGGAGAAGCTCCAAGTCGACGGCTTCGCAGTCCTCGGCAAAGCGGCTGCAACTGGTGCGGACTCGCGTCTCTTGGGGGGAGTCTTGACGTTGGTGGCCAACTATCTGGCACCGTGCGCTACCATTGTACAGGCGCCTGTTCCACACCCACAGCAATTGTGGGTGAGGCTGTCGTCTGGGAGCGCGACGGCGTCGGATGTGTTCGTCGGCAACTGCTACTTCCCCCAAGAAAATCAACGAGAGGAATCTATTGCAGCCTATGAGGCGTGGCAGGCGGCCGTCTCCTACTTCGCCACCAAAGGTCATGTGGTTACGGTTGGTGATGCTAATGCTAAGCTGGGGCCCGCCAGAATAGCGCGGGAGGAGGGAGTGGTGGGCCTCTTTGGCGAGATAGATGAGAGGGGTAGAGGGGTTAGGAGTGAGAATGGTGAGTTGCTGGCTGCGATGCTTGTTGCCACGGGGTTGCGCAATCTCAGTGGGTTTTCGCAACCACGGGGGGACAAATATTGGTGGTCTAGGCAGGAAAATGTAGGTGGACGAAGGCATCTACTGGATTACATCTGCGTCTCTCCCGAGCTGGCGGAGGAGGCAAGCTTCGGCGTCGACGAGGTAGACCTTGATACCGACCACAAAGCTGTGTGGGCGGAACTGGTCTGGGGGGGACAGCCACCCCCCAAAAAGCAGGTAAAGAGGTACAAAGCATTCAAGGCAGAGCGCTTGATAGGCAGGGTAGTTGAGGGTAAGGAGAGTGAGCTGTCTAAGCTTAGGTTGAAGTACGACGAGACCTTTGCAGCTGGTATATCGGGGCTGTTGCCAGATGGCCTCCCCGATCTATCAGCAGTGGAGGACCCGGATGAGCTTCAGCAGGAGGTAGATAGGGTCGCTAGCTTAGTGGTCCGAGCTTTCACGGGCGCAGCCGTGAAGGTCTTGGGAGTTCGGGTGATTAGGCCAGGGTTTACTAATGCATGGTTTGATGAGAGTCTTAGGGAAGCGATTGCGCGACGGAGAGAGGCATACGGCCTCTGGCGAAGGAATGAGGCCAACCGAGAGGCCTGGCAAAGATATAAAGAAGCGAGGAAGGCGGTCAGAAGGTTATGCAAGGAGAAGAAGGAGCAAGCGTGGAAGCGGGTCCAGAATGACACCGCTGCCAACTTCAGGAGCGCTACCATGGCCACGTACTGGAAGCTGTCAAAGCGTTTGGGCGGGGTTCGGCGGTCGAACGCTTCTGCTCCTGTTCGGAAGCCCGATGGCACTCTGGCATGCACACTCCGGGAAAAACTACAAGAATGGGAAGAATACCGCCGACGTATGGTGGTCCCCAAAGAAAACCAGTTTTTGGAGGATGCATGTGTAGAGGAAGTCGGTTCTGATGAGGAAGCAGCGCGGATTGAGCCCGAGCGGAAGGCCCGCGAAACCTTCCAGTATAACGACAACCTGCGCGACCAATTCGAGGCCATGGCGCAAGCCGAGGAGATCCGGACTGAGACGGGCCCGCTGGACTATGATTACACCGAGAAGGAAGTGGAGCTCTGCCAGGGAAATCTCCAGAATCACAAAGCGTGCTCACCGGATAAGATCAAGAACGAGATGCTCAAGTACGGAGGCACGCGGATTGTGAGCTTTCTGGTGCGCTTCTTCAACTGGTTGAAATCGTGCGAATACACCCCCAGCGACTGGGGCAAAGCGATTATCGTCAACATCCCAAAAGGAGGCGACCCAACCGATCCGGAAAATTGGAGAGACATCGCGATTCTGAGCTGTCTGGGTAAGATGTATCTGTCCCTTATGGCGGCGAGGCTTACGGCTTTCATCGATCAGCCGGGCAGGCTTCGCCCAGAGCAGGGTGGGTTCCGGCCAAAACGTAGTACGGGGGACCAGATTTTTGTCCTTAAGGAGCGTCTGCGCCTTAGACAACAAGCTGGCCTCCGTTCTTGCGTTTTGTTCGTGGATCTGAGAAAGGCATTCCCTACGGTTTGGCGGGCCGGGTTGTTTCAGAGGCTAACCCAGATGGGGGTACAGGGCAAGTTCTATCGCATTCTGCGGCGTTTTTACCGAAGAACGTCATCGCGAGTGCTAGTCGATGGCGAACTCACTGGTGAAGTGCTGGAAGAGATGGGAGTTCAGCAAGGGTCGCCGTTGTCACCGTCGCTGTTCAACGTCTTCATGGATGAGCTAACGGTCCGAATCGCGAAAGAGTTGGAGATCGAGGACCTCAACCGCATCGAAGACATACGGACCCTGCTTTACGCCGACGACGTTGCGGTAATTGCGCATAGTGTCACGGAGCTTCAACAGATTGTAAATGTCGTGGCGACATTCGTGGAGGACTATCGGCTTGAAATCAACCTGAAACCGGGCAAGACGGAAGTCATGCCGATATACGGGCACGCCAAGTCAAAAAAGTCGCCCCCATGCGTGAGGTTCCGGGGCAAGGTTCTCAACGTCACCGACCACTACAAATACCTGGGAGTTCTGCTCACGGACACCCTCTCCGATAAACCGCAAGCGAAGCGGGCGGCGGAAATCACTGTAGCGGGAACGGCTGCCTGCTACCCCCTCTGGATTGCCCATGAAGTTCCAGCGCGTCTTCGGCTGATGAATTGGCAGCAAATGGTTGGCGCAAAGTTGCTTTACGCATCGGCTTTTTGGGATCTGCCGGGCGCCAACAAGCTGAGTAAGCTAGAGGGCGCGTTGGTAGCGCCCCTGCGGGTCATCTTAGGTGTTGGTACGCGCACAAGCGGCTGCATCACCAGGGGTTTAGGCCGCACGCCGAGTTTTAGCATCCTTGCCAAGGCGGCCCGGCTTCGGTTCCTAGGGCGCATCGAGTTACTGGGCAACACAGCGCTAACACGCAGGCTTTACAACACGGGTCGGTGCAAATGGAAGGAAGATACGGAAAATTTGATCTTAGCAGATCACAGGCTGCGGGAGGGCTTGGATGCGCTCAAGCGGGTCGTGAACGAAGATGGCACGGTAGATGATAAGGACTGGCGGGCCGCTCTGGCGAACTGGAACGAGGTGGTAAAGCAATGGTCTGTCCGGCAGGAAGTAGCTGGCTGGGAGCGGCAGGCTAAGCCCTCTGATGGGCTTAGGGTGCTGCTTAGCCAGATGTCTTCCCGCTCTGCTTTCCCACGTTGGCGGGCGCTGGAGGGGGGAAGTCACAACCTTATCAGAAGGCGATTGTTGAGCTGCAACAATCGCCTTCGCCTCTACCGATCCAAATTTGGCTCATGCTCGCCGGACTGCTCAAGCTGTTTCGCCTTGTGTGGCACTGAGGTTAACGAGTCGTTACGTCACTTCCTGCTGCATTGCCCAACGTTTGCGAGCTCTCGTGAGGCACTGTTTAAGTTTATCGATGAGGCGCAAGCCCGGCAGCCCCTCGTGCTGAATCGAGGAGGGCTTTATCACAGGGAACTGCGGGAGGCAGAGGAGGAGATGAGGCTCTTCAAAGAGGAATGGCTGAAGGGGGAGGATGAAAAGATGGCGGCGATGCTCGGCGTTTTGTTTATCTCTGTCCCAGAAGAGGTGGAGGAGGAGTTAGGAAGGTTTGTTGCCACCATCTGGAAGGAGTGGGAGGAGTTGGAGGCGCAGACCAGGGAGGCAGAGGGGGCGGAGGAGGAGGTGATCGACCTCACGGTCGTTCAGGAGGTGGGTAGAAGGAGGGGAAGGCCTAGTCAGGTAGAATGTCTGGCTAGATCTGTTGTAGGTGGAGGTCAGCGCAGCGTCGCGGACTTCTTCTCGGTAGATAACTCCTCTCACTCCTTGCACCCACTTGCACATGCACAGCACGCTCATTTGCACATTGCACCGCCAGTCGAGTCTTTGGAGCGGAGCCGCGTCACCGAACGGTCCCGTGCTACCAATGGAGGCACATGTCCGACAGGATCAAAGGCCATTGACTGATAAGTCTATTATTATTATTATTATTATTATTATTATTATTATTATTATTATTGTTATTATTATTATTATTATCATTAGTATGGACACCGTGATAGCCCAGTGGTCAAGTTCTACCATCTGGGCCCTGTCGCCAGTTCGATTCCCGTCGGTGCCACCAGTATTTTCATTGAACATAGACCAGTATTTTCATTGAACATACCGGCCCGTCTGGAAGTGTTGGAACTGCCCTTGCGGGGGTGTCATTAGAGCTTATCGTCAATTCTTCGTACTCCCCTCACGGGTGAGACGATGGAGGCGCATGTGCAGAAATGCATCAGCCATTGACAGAGAAGCACTATTATCATTAGTATTACTATTTAGGGAGTACATAGGCCATTGGTCCTTTTCAATGGGCTGATTGGTATAAAGCTCCTAGAGTAATGTTCTATGCCGTCATTTCCTTTATTCCACCGATTGGTGTGGAGACTTTCCTTATGGAATGGAGGACTGGATGCACATGGCCTTTTGGCTCAGCAATTGGCAGGAGATACATTATTATTATTATTATTATTATTATTATTTAATAATATCAGCCCAATGGCCTCAAGGCGTTAAACTGTGACGCCAACTCATAACCCTTTGGTGGTAGATGCTGGGGAGGAGGGTCGTTGCGCGCGTAAAAGATCTTAAACTCCGCATATGCTGGTTGATAGCCCAGGACCCAGCAGACATCAGATTGTTATGGGTGGGGTTTCGAGGCAGCTCTAGCAACCGCGCTTGGTGTATGCACTTGCACATTCGGTGACGTCTTGCAAGAGGTTGCTGGGACTGCGGAATAACCTCGGCTTAGTGCAGTCTTGCCCTCAGGAGCTCCATCGGTGGCCCGATCATCAGGCGAGAGACTGACACGGGGGGGGTGGAGGACCTCGAACAAGGGTATTGGAGGCTTATGTCCGTTGAGGATATGCCATTAGCTGCATCAGTACGCCTCAGATATAGTAGTATGATTATTATTATTATTATTACTATTATTACTATTACTATTAATAATAATAATAATAATAATAATAATAATAATAATTATTATTATTATTATTATTATTATTATTATTATTTAGGGAGTACATAGGCCATCGGTCCTTTCCATGGGCTGATTGGTATAAAGCTCCTAGAGTAATGTTCTATGCCGTCACTTCCTTTATTCCACCGATTGGTGTGGAGACTTTCCTTATGGAATGGAGGACTGGATGCACATGGCCTTTTGGCTAAGCAATTGGCAGGAGATACACTATTATTATTATTATTATTATCATTATTATTATCATTATTATTATCATTATTATTATTATTGGACACCGTGATAGCCCAGTGGTCAAGTTCTACCATCTGGGCCCTGTCGCCAGTTCGATTCCAGTCGGTGCCACCAGTATTTTCATTGAACATACCGGTCCGTCTGGAAGTGTTGGAACTGCCCTTGCGGGGGTGTCATTAGAGCCTATCGTCAATTCTTCGTACTCCCCTCACGGGTGAGACGATGGAGGCGCATGTGCAGAAATGCATCAGCCATTGACAGAGAAGCACTATTATTATTATTATTATTATTGTTGTTGTTGTTATTATTATTATCATCATCATCATTATTATTATTATTATTATTATTATTATTATCATTATTATTATTATTATTATTATCATTATTACTATTATTATTACTATTATTATTACTATTATTATTACTATTATTATTATTATTATTGGGACACCGTGATAGCCCAGTGGTCAAGTTCTACCATTTGGGCCCTGTCGCCAGTTCGATTCCCGTCGGTGCCACCAGTATTTTCATTGAACATACCGGTCCGTCTGGACCAGTATTTTCATTGAACATACCGGTCCGTCTGGAAGTGTTGGAACTGCCCTTGCGGGGGTGTCATTACAGCCTATCGTCAATTCTTCGTACTCCCCTCACGGGTGAGACGATGGAGGCGCATGTGCAGAAATGCATCAGCCATTGACAGAGAAGCACTATTATTATTATTATTATTATTATTATTATTATTATTATTATTATTATTATTATTATTATTATTATTATTATTATTATTATTATTATTATCATTATTATTATTGGAGGGGTGCACAGTATGGCACCCCACGGGAAGAGGGGGCCTCTTCCCATGAAGGTGACCGCTTGGGGAGGGCGGTCACCGGGATATGCGCAACTTTCAACTGGGCATTTACTCGGCAGGAGTTCGGCCAGGCAGGTTGTGGGGTTGTTTGTAGGGTTGTCGGTTGGCTCGCTTTGCCTGATTGTCGGTTTGGGTTTGGTAGTTTTTTTATTTTCGCCGAATTCCCTATCGAGTAAATGCCTGGGGGCTTGCAGTTTTAGTTTGGTGAACCTGCTGAGGTGAAAATGGAGACAACAAACCGAGATGCGATGAAGATAGGATGAGCATGGAGCCAAGATGGAGCAGAGTTTGAATCAGGCTTAGGCCTGACTCCAACTCGGCTCCATCTTGGCTCCATGTTTGACTTATCTTCAGCTCATCTCGGTTTTGGTTTCTCCCAATCTTCACCTCTCTGGGTTTGCCTAACTGGAATACATGATGACGCGCACATTGGAGGGGGCTCCAGTCGGTTCCAATGCCTTGCCAGTGCCCTGCGTGGCTGTGCCTTGCTCCATGCACTCACAACATCCACCGTTGCATTTCTGACTGAGCAGCTTCGGCTGGGATTACTCTACTAGTCTGTAAGACCCTATAGGTACCGCTAGGTTCGCGCCTTCTATACCCACGCGGGGGAGGAGTTTCAGCGGCACGCCGTCCGATCTGGCTTCACTCGGGAACACCCGTACCCCGCGCTGTGTATTCTTAGCAGCAGCTGAAAGTCCATAAGGCATGAGAGTAGAGGCGTCGGTGATGCGATGGAGAGTGTGTGTAGTGGGTGAGGTAGGTTCGGGCGATGCTGATGATGCTGACGGGCGCTCAATGACAAGAAGCGACGTGGCAGTATCCAGTGATACCGGCGGAGTGTGTGCAGTGTGTGTAGTAGGTACCGCCGATGCTATTAGCCGATGTTATTAGCATTGACGGACGCTTTCCTCGGCGTAAAGAGGCGCGGCGGTGATGGCCAGCGACATTGGCCGTCTACTACTATTCATGGATTACAAACACGCGAAGCACGGAGCTACCACTGTGGCCCTTATGGGACAAGGTAGAGTGGGAATGCCTCTTCGACGGGCTCTGGCCCGATGTCCCAGGATGGGAGGACGAGGGCTCGCGTATATAAAGGATTTCCTGAACCATGTGGAGAGGCTAACTCAGCTGCGCCTCATCCTCACTCCCCAAACCTGGCACACGGGTCGGCGCTTCAACATAAGGCGAGCGGCACTTTTCGGCAGATGGCACCGCCGCCTCGACGGCACCGGCGGGTGCATCGGTACGACAAGGACGGGCGCAATCTGATTGTCTGGGGGCTCTCAGAGCGCGCTAATCTATAGGAGATCGCCTCCAAAATGAGCGGTCTTGGTCTGGTGGTTCCGGCAACGGAGTGGCAAGGCCAGCGAATGTCTCGTCACCTGCAGCTGGTCTACGAGGATGATGAAAGCAGGCAGACGGCGTTGCAACAACTAAGAGTCCTCAAATTCTTCGGCAGAGGTGTCAATGTGGCCCTTGGGCGCAGATTCAGGAACAGGGAACGTGTCCGAAGGCTTATTCGCATCCATCTGCGTGGAGAAGCGGCGGTTCAGGAGGAAGCTGCGAATGGATATCGCATCTTGCCTCTGTATGAAGAATGTGTTGATGATGTGCAGGTGATGCCTTCGGAATCGGCGGCCATTGTGCCTGAGTGTGTGTCTGAGTGTGCTGATGTGCAGGGGGCTGACGCAGTGGGGGACCAGCCTGCGCAAGCGCCTGCAGAGGGGGGCAGCACGGGTGTGGATGCCAAGCGCGGTCGTAGGGTCCGGAAACGAGCCAAGAAGCACCGATCCAAGAAATTCGACACCGGCTTCAAGCTATTAGTCGCGAGCCACAACTGGCAGGGTAAAACCGGGTACGATAACGTTGAACTGCGGAATGGGCAACCTCCTACAAGCAAAAGGGCTGGTTAGTCATCGGGGCTCAGGAGCACCGTATGGGCAAGAAGCAACTCGCCAAATGCAGCCTTGATGGATTCCGGATATTTGGAAAACCGGCGGAGGTGAGCGAGAAAAACCGCTGCAAAGGAGGGGTCCTATTTGCGGTGGCCAACTTCCTTGGTCCACCTGGTGTCAGCCCCCGTCGACCACCGGCAGCAGGTGTGGCTACGTATCGCCTCGGGTGTAGCCGGCGCTCAGGATATCTATGTGGGCAACGGCTACTTTCACCAGGAAACGCAGGAAGAAGAATCGTCCGGGGCGTATGCGGCCTGGCAGGCAGATATATCCTTCTTTCGAGCCAAAGGTCTTGTGGTCACGGTGGCGGATGCCAACGCAAAGCTCGGGCCGGCCTGCAACCGGAAAGAGAGGGCCTCGTGGGTAAGCACGGGGAGGTCGATGAAGAGGCAGCGCCGGTACGTTCAGAGAATGGCCAGAGGCTCACCGCTGTCCTCGTCGCAGGCCTGCGAAACCTGAGAGGCTTTTCGTGCCCAGTAGAAGGTGGTCTCGGCAAGAGCAGCGCGGCATGGGCACGGGAAAGCACCTTCTCGATTACATATGCGCGTCGCCTAGCTTGGCATCTGAAGCAAAGTTTGAGTATGCGAAGATGATCTGGATACGGATCACAAGGCGGTATGGACCGAAGTGACGTGGAGCGGCCAGCGTCGGCCCAAGCGGGCTTCGAAACCTTACAGGTCTTTTCGTGTTGATAAGCTTATTAGAGCTGGTGTGCCAGGTAATGATCACGCTGCGAAGCAAGCGCTGGATGATTTACGCGACAAGTTCGATGGCGTATTCCAGCAGTGCCTAGCTTGGTGTGCATAAGCTGCCTGAGCTCGACCTATCCGATGGTGCTGACATTCAACGGGTGGTGGATGATGTCACTGAGCGAGTGGCACAGTTCTTCCTAATGGCGGCGTACCGGGTCCTCGGCTCCAGATGTATACGACCCCGCTTCACGAACAATTGGTTCGACGGGGAGCTAAAGGAGCTTATTCAACAGCGCCGGGAAGCCTACGCAGTGTACAGGAAGGATGAATCGAATGCAGAAGCTGTCTGAAATA
This sequence comes from Paulinella micropora, assembly GCA_019918135.1. Lineage (NCBI taxonomy): Eukaryota > Cercozoa > Imbricatea > Euglyphida > Paulinellidae > Paulinella > Paulinella micropora. Next base: position 170,760 of record WBZZ01003838.1, on the reverse strand, counting down.
GCTACGTATTCGCAAGCAAATCCGGAAGGCAACACGGGCCAAGAAATCTGCTTCCGTCAAGTAAGTCCAGGAAGAAGCGGTCAAGTGTCAACGAAAGCAATCTTCCAAGCGTTTTTGGCTACTCGCGAAGCGTATTAGCGGAGCACGCAGAGCGAAGGTTTCCGCGCCGGTGCAAAGGGAGGATGGTTCTCTGGCGTGTATGTTACCGGAAAAGGTCGCTCGGTGGGAGGAATTTCGGAAAAATTCGGTGAAGCCACGGGAAAATCTTACAAGTTCGGTTCTTGCGGTGGAGTGCTGTGCAGAAGCAGGCTTGCTGGAGTGGGAGGAAGCCGAAGCTAAGCGGCAGTTTCGCTGGAACGATCGTTTCAGAGATGAGGTGTCTCGGGCTATGAAGAACGTGAATATTCCCAAGGGTGGGATCCTACGGATCCCGACAACGGAGGGATGTTTCGATTATTAGTTACCTTGGTAAGCTGGTCTGTCTGTCTGTCTGTCTGTCTGTCTGATAGGTGTCTGTATGGCCTGTCTGTCTGTATGGTCTGTCTATCACGACTCCAACTGCACCGTCTATTCATCGCACGTAAGTCTGTCTGTCTGTCTGTATGGTCTGTCTGTATTGCCTGTCTGTCTGGATGGCCTGTCTATCACGACTCCAACTGCACCGTCTATACAGTGTACGTAAGTCTGTCTGTCTGTCTGATTGTCTGTCTGTCTGAATGGTCTGTCTGTATGGCCTGTCTGTCTGTATGGCCTGTCTATCACGACTCCAACTGCACCGTCTATACAGTGTACGTAAGTCTGTCTGTATGGTCTGTCTGTATGGTCTGTCTGTATGGTCTGTCTGTATGGTCTGTCGGTATGGCCTGTCTGTCTGGATGGCCTGTCTATCACGACTCCAACTGCACCGTCTATACAGTGTACGTAAGTCTGTCTGTCTGTCTGATTGTCTGTCTGTCTGAATGGTCTGTCTGTATGGCCTGTCTGTCTGTATGGTCTGTCTATCATGACTCCAACTGCACCGTCTATACAGTGTACGTAAGTTTGTCTGTATGGTCTGTCTGTATGGTCTGTCTGCATGGTCTGTCGGTATGGCCTGTCTGTCTGGATGGCCTGTCTATCACGACTCCAACTGCACCGTCTATACAGTGTACTATCTGTCGTTTTTGGCTACGCGACCAACGCTCTTCGTGGATGGCCCTGATAAGCTACGTCGGAGGCTTCCGCCCGAGGCGCCGCACTACGGATCAGGTCTTTACCCTTTGGCAGAGGTTGAAGGGGCGTCAGCTGCAGAAGCAGGTGTCGCATGTCCTGTTGGTCGATCTTCGCAAGGCTTTCCCGTCTGTGTGAAGAGATGGCCTCTTTGAGAGGCTCTGGAAGCTTGGCGTAAGAGGTAAGTTTTGGCGCACGCTACACAGGTGCTACGAGCAGACTTCGTCGCAAGTGCTAGTCGATGGAGAACTCACCCCCGAAGTGCTGGAGGGTGTAGGGGTTCAACAGGGGTCCCCTCTCTCTCCCACACTTTTCAACGTCTTTATGGACGAGCTGTGCGAACAGTCGGCAAGTGCAATCAAGATCACGGCGATGGAGCGGCTGAACGACATCAAGGCACTTCTCACGCGGACGACGCACCGAGCTTCAGAAGATGGTCAACGTTGTGGCCAAGTTCGCGGAAGATTTTCGGCTGGAAGTCAACTTGAAGCCAGGCAAGACGGAAATCATGCCCATCTACACGTCGAGCAAGGCGAAGCGACCAAGAATCAGAGAGCGCGGTGAGCTCGTGGTGTGGTTTCGCGGCCAGAAGCTCTGTGTCACCAGTCAGTACAAATACCTTGAAGCGGTCATCACCAACGACTTGAAGTGGAAGGGGCAGGCCCTGCGGGCTACGCGCGTCACTGAAGTCGCCACGGCAGATTGGTACTCGTTGTGGTGTGCAGGTGAGATACAGGCTAGGTATCGACTCACGTGCTGGAACCAACTTGTGGGGGCCAAGCTGAAGTATGCCTTCGATGTCTGACGCGCCCCGTATCGCAGCTCACCAAGCTGGAGGCAGCGATGCTGCGCCCTATACGGATGATCCTCGGCATCAGCCCTAAAACAAGCAAGTGGATAACGCTCTTCTTGGCGCGCTCTTTGAGCGCGGAACGTTTGCGACTGGCGGCACAACTGAAGTTCTACGGAAGGCTGCATGTTCTACCGGAGGAGCGATTTCCTGCTTTTGCGTCTCAAGTCGACACCAACTGGACTACGGAGGCTGCAGACGCTATCTGCGACTCAGTGGATCTGCAACCAGGGTTTCAAGAGCTTCAGGATAACCCACAAGAGGGACTCGATGGATGGAGTTCGACGGTGGACAAGTGGGCCCTTCAGCAGGACGTCAAGATGGTGCAGAACCGTTGCGAGGCAAGCGACAGGCAGGCAGCGACCTTAATGATGGTCTGAGAGTCATCCTTAAACAAGTCTTTGGAACTAACCAAGATGGATGGCTCTGGACGATCCGCAGTACAATCTGCTTCGGAGAACGTTGCTCAGCTGCAACAACCGCCTTCGGTTGTACCGCAGCAAGTTGGTCAGTGGCATGTACCCTCACTGCTTCTGTTGTCATGATGATATCAATGAGTCTCTAGCGCACTTCCTATGGGATTGCCCCATGCACGAAGAGAGACGTAGGAAGCTGTTGCTGAGTATGCAGAGGCTCGGTGACATTGCAGGGGGATGCTGAAGGGGATAGGGGGGGCGGGGAAGGTATCGAGGATGTTGGCGGCGAGGAAGTGATTGAGGATGTGTTGCTTGGGCCGGAGCGGGAGGGCTCTGTGCGGCGGGGTTGGGATGATTTGTCGCCTGAGGGTTAGACACGGTTGTTTTGTAAGTTTTTCAGGGGAAGTCGCTTCCGCAGTAACTTCAGGCTGGCTGCGTTCTTAGGGGTTACAGCGTTGCGTCCCCCCAGAAAGTTGGATGTTTTGTTTGGATCGTGTGTGTCTGAGTGTTGGTCTGCTAGGGAGGCAAAGAGGGTGGAGCTTGGAGAAGAGGATGGGGGCGAGGAGGTGATTGACCTCACTGAGGCTCCATCAGCTCCTGTCCCACCCTCTCTTCCAAGTGACGTTAATGTCGCATGGCGCGGCCGTCCGCAAAGTGTGGACGTTCTGGCGAGAGAGAGGGGGTCGGGAGCGCAGCGTAGTGTCTCCGAGTTCTTCTCTTCAGCTAACACCCTCGCATCTAGCTCTTCATGCACTACGCAGCTCTCATCTGCCACTGCTGCTGCCGTTGCTGATGTGTTTCTTGTTCTGACAATGCGTTGGGATCGGCTGGCCCCGAGGACCCAATGGAGGCACATGTACAGGATTACTGATTATTATTGCTATTATTATTTATTGATTATCATTATTATTATCATTATTATTATTATTATTATTATTATTATTATTATTATTATTATTATTATTATTATTATTATTATTATTATTATTATCATTATCATTATTATTATTATTATTATTATTATTATTATTATTATTACTATTTTATGGACACCGTGGTAGCCCAGTGGTCAAGTTCTACCATCTGGGCCCTGTCGCCAGTTCGATTCCCGTCGGTGCCACCAGTATTTTCATTGAACATACCGGTCTATTTCTGGACCAGTATTTTCATTGAACATACCGGCCCGTCTGGAAGTGTTGGAACTGCCCTTGCGGGGGTGTCATTAGAGCTTATCGTCAATTCTTCGTACTCCCCTCACGGGTGAGACGATGGAGGCGCATGTGCAGAAATGCATCAGCCATTGACAGAGAAGCACTATTATTACTATTATTATTATTATTATTATTATTATTATTATTATTATTATTATTATTATTATTATTATTATGGAGGGGTGCACAGTATGGCACCCCACGGGAAGAGGAGGTGGTTGGGCATCTTCCCACTGGTTTCGAGGCTATGTCGTTGTGTTGGCTCCGAGGCTATGTTGTTGTGTTGGTTCCGAGGCTATGTTGTTGTGTTGGTTCCGAGGCTCTGTTGTTGTGTGGGTTCCGAGGCTATGTCGATGTGGGTTCCGAGGCTATGTTGTTGCGTTGGTTCCGAGGCCATGTCGTTGTGTTGTTTTTTATAAGACATACACCACGTGGGATCAAAGGGGTATTTACATTCTGAGATCTAGGGGTGGTGACGGGCTTTGAGGCGTCCCAGACACTTACCACAAAACGTCCTCATGCGCTGGCAGACCGCATGAAATGTCTGCTACCCCTGTGAGTACCTCCATGCGGGACCTACCCAGTCTCGTGGAGCTCTCACGCGGGGAAGATCAATCATTTGTAGTTGATTTCCTGCAAGGTACCCGACACTGTGCGGGTAGTAGGGACTTCCTTTTGGGGCCTTCTATGCAGGATGGTTAGAGTCACTCTTCCCTCCCCAACATACTCACTGTAGTCCCTGTTGGGTCGAGGGATGGAGGCGCATGGCCCTCGGGCTCAGCCATGACAGATCAATATATTATTATTATTATTATTATTATTATTATTATTATTATTATTATTATTATTATTATTATTATTATTATTATTATTATTATTATTATTATTATTATTATTATTATTATTATTTGGACACCGTGATAGCCCAGTGGTCAAGTTCTACCATCTGGGCCCTGTCGCCAGTTCGATTCCCGTCGGTGCCACCAGTATTTTTATTGAACATACCGCTCCGTCTGGACCAGTATTTTCATTGAACATACCGGTCCGTCTGGAAGTGTTGGAACTGCCCTTGCGGGGGTGTCATTACAGCCTATCGTCAATTCTTCGTACTCCCCTCACGGGTGAGACGATGGAGGCGCATGTGCAGAAATGCATCAGCCATTGACAGAGAAGCACTATTATTATTATTATTATTATTATTATTATTATTATTATTATTATTATTATTATTATTATTATTATTATTCAGCCCAATGGCCTCAAAGCGTTAAACTGTGACGCCAACTCATAACCCTTTGGTGGTAGATGCTGGGGAGGAGGGTCGTTGCGCGCGTAAAAGATCTTAAACTCCGCATATGCTAGTTGATAGCCCAGGACCCAGCAGACACCAGATTGTTATGGGTGGGGCTTCGAGGCAGCTCTAGCAACCGCGCTTGGTGTATGCACTTGCACATTCGGTGACGTCTTGCAAGAGGTTGCTGGGACTGCGGAATAACCTCGGCTTAGTGCAGTCTTGCCCTCAGGAGCTCCATCGGTGGCCCCGATCATCAGGCGAGAGACTGACACGGGGGGGGGTGGAGGACCTCGAACAAGGGTATTGGAGGCTTATGTCCGTTGAGGATATGCCATTAGCTGCATCAGTACGCCTCAGATATATTATTATTATTATTATTATTATTATTATTATTATTATTATTATTATTATTATTATTATTATTATTATTATTATTATTATTATTATTATTATTATTATTATTATTATTATTATTATTATTATTATTATTATTATTATTATTATTATCACCATACTACTACTAACTACTACTACTACTACTACTACTACTACTACTACTACTACTACTACTACTACTACTGCTATTACTACTACTGCTAGTAGAGGTAACTGTTTTTTCTTATTCAGCTAACGGGGAGAACGATAAAAATAACCCGATAATGATGCAGAGTTTGCTATCATAACAGCGTTAAATTTATGTTTTAACCCGAATTACAGTTTCAACATTAGAGTGCAGACAGAACGTATTATACAAATTGTAAAAAACAAGGCTTTTTGATTTCACTGCGATAAGGATATCAGATAATAGTAATCCACTGTTTTACCGGAAAGTTGCAACCCTGCTTTTTCAATTGGAAAAAATTGCGACAGGGTTCGATTCTAGAGGGTTCGAGAATCGAACCTGGGGCTTAAAGATGCTAGGCTACTAGAGGTAACTACTACTACTACTACTACTACTACTACTACTACTACTACTACTACTACTACTACTACTTCTGCTATACTACTACTACTATACTACTACTACTACTACTACTACTACTACTACTACTACTACTACTACTGCTACTTCCGCTACTTCCACTACTTTCACTACTACTACTACTACTACTACTACTACTATTACTACTACTACTACTACTACTACTACTACTACTACCACTACTGCTGCTACTACACTACTGCTACTACTAGGCTAGGCTAGGCTAGGCTAGTAGAGGTAACTGTTTTTTCTTATTCAGCCAACGGGAAAACTACTACTACTACCACTACTACTACTACTACTACTACTACTACTCCTACTCCTACTACTCCTACTACTCCTACTACTACTACTACTACTACTACTACTACTATTCTTACTACTACTAGGCTAGGCGAGTAGAGCTAACTGTATTTTCTTATTAAGCCAACTGGAAAAACGATAAAAATAACCCGAGAATGATGCAGAGTTTTTTCTATCATAACCACGTTAAATTTATGTTTTTACCCGAATTACAGCTTCAACATGAGAGTGGAGGCAGAACGTATTATACAAATCGTAAAACACAAGGCTTTTTGATTTAACTGCGATAACTGTAAGGATATCAGATAATATTAATCCACTGTTTTGCCGGAAAGGTGCAACCCTAATTTTTCAATTGGGAAAAATTCCGACAGGGTTCGAGAATCGAACCTGGGGCTTAAAGATGCTTGGCTAGTAGAGGTAACTGTTTTTTCTTATTCGGCCAACGGGAAAAACGATAAAAATATCCCGATAATGATGCAGAGTTTGCTAGCATAACCGCGTTAAATTTACTACTACTACTACTACTACTACTACTACTACTACTACTACTAGTACTACTACTACTACTACTACTACTACTACTACTACTACTAGTACTACTACTACTACTACTACTACTATTACTACTACTACTACTACTACTACTACTACTACTACTACTACTACTACTACTACTACTACCACTAGTACCACTACTACCACTACTATTACTACTAGGCCTAGGCCTTCGATTTAATGAAGTTAAATTTAACTTCTGGTCATCCATACAAATCGTTAGCTCAAGAGCTATTGATTTGACTAGATGGTGACCTACTTCTCAAATTATTAATAATAATGAAAATTAAATCATTAAAAATATTAAAATAAAATAAAAATAGACTACTACTACTACTACTACTACTACTATTACTACTACTACTACTACTACTACTACTACTACTACTACTACTACTTCTACTACTACTACTAGGCCTTCGATTTAATGAAATTAATTTAACTTAACTTCTGGTCATCCATACAAATCGTTAGCTCAAGAGCTACTGATTTAACTAGATGGTGACCTACTTCTCATATTATTAATAGTCATGAAAATTAAATTATTAAAAAATATTAAAATATTAGAATAAAAATTAAAACAAAACTAGATTGAGTATTAAAATAAAATAAAATAAGATAGAGTATTAAAATAAAATAAAATAAGATAGAGTATTAAAATAAAATAAGATAGAGTAAAATAAAAAATAAAGGAGAAAAATAAAAGTAAAAATCAAATAAGATAAAGGTAATATTATATATATTACATATACATATATATGGGGTTAATAAAAAAAATTATAAATATAATATATATATATATACGTTGAGTGTATTAAAGTCCTAATTAGTTGTATATATATAACGGTGGTGCTCACAAAAGCTGGAAGACACGAGGTGACTCCCTAAGGGGGTTTGGCCAACCACACTCCGGCTTAGGATGTGATCAACGCTGAACTTGTCCCACACTCAGGTATCATCTGATGATGAGGTGTCCAACGCCCTCCTTAGGCCCGTAGGCAGTGTCATGATTGCTGCAGCTGTAAGAGATACGCTTTGAGTTCAGTTTTGAATTCAGCTTTGTAAGAGATATCTTTCAGATGTCCTGGTAGCTTATCCCATTGTGCTTGTGCTGCTCTGCTGTACTGACCAGTCTTAGAGTCGTTGTACATGTGTTTCCTTGATGATCGCCTAGTGTTGTAGTTACGAACAGCTGTGATTGGTCGGATGTTGTTGTAATGGAGGGGAAGAAAAGCCTTGAAGGCTGGGTAAATAAGGGAGTGTGCATCCATGCATACGCTATATTTATACATGTTAAGTATGTTGAGTAGGCGTAGTTTGGCAAAAAGTGGTTTGGTAGGTGTTCTCCATGATTTGAGGCAGATCAGACGGACTATGCGTTTTTGGATGATGATAAGTGGATGTATAATGGTGTTGTATTTATCAGATCCCCATATAGAGATACCATACATAAGTAGGGGGTATACATGTGCATAGTAGAGTTGGAGGAGCATATGGGTGGGGAGAAGGCTGTTCACATAGCGAAACATTTGGACAAATGGTTGAAGACGGACGACAATAGACTGTATATGTTCACGGAAGGATAGGTTGCTTTGGATGATTGTACCCAATACTTTTACCTTTCGTTCTTGTTGGAGCTTCTTGCCGTCGATAGTCAAGTCGAGCTGCACCTTCTGTTCATGCTTGTGGAAAATGGATTAGGTGGTTTTGGTTGGGTTGGGTACTAGGTTATGTCTGTGGAAGTAGCGGAAAAGGTTAGTTGTATCAGTTTGTGCTTGTTCTTGGAGTTGCTCTTTATTCTTAGCAGCAATGATGAGTGTGGTGTCATCTGCATATGTAAAGACTTTCCCGTGTGTTAGTGAGAGTATAATATCGTTGATGTATAGAATGAAGAGCGTTGTTGAGAGTGTGCTACCTTGCAGGATCCCATGTGTGATCTTGCGTGGGTAGGAACGAGCATATTGGGTAAATACGGTTTGGTATCGTTTTGTGAGGTATGATTTGAAAAAGGTAGTGGTGTTATCGCTAAAATTTATATTATTTCGTAGTTTATGATGAGTGTTTCATGATCGATGGTGTCATAAGCTTTCGATAGTTAAAGGATTGAAGAGCTTTTAGCTCTGTTTTCATACCCTCTAAAACATCTTTAGCTGTCAAACCTTCCTCTATGACATCTTTGGGTACTCTGATATCTACATACAAATAAAAATCACGAATCTCATCTGCCACCATACGGTCATCGCATAAAAACATATTAGCGGGACTTTGTAACGGGTATTCGGGATCTTTCACGGAGTATTTGAGGATTTCCGAATTCAACATCCGTTCTTCTTCGTCCTCAAACTTAACTATGTGGGTGGGCTGAGGTCTGTCTCTTACTACGAGTCTATCTCTGGGGTCACTCACTCTGCTGACTACCCCTACTCGTACTATTCTCTCCCATCCCTCACCGTACTTTTTCTTCGCCCATCCATCTCCCCATGCACGCGCGGGCACTCTTACTACCTTACCTATTAGCTCTTGAGCCTCTCTCTTTTCTCTCTTGGGCTCATTGCTAGGGGTAAATCTCTCTACTGCCTTGCGCTGCCTTTTACCGGGGATTATGTTACTCTCCGTTACTCTCTGACTCTGCTCCCACGTTAATCCCTTAGATGGTGGTGATTTTTCTTCGTATGCTCTTCTTTCATGTATTTTTAGTGGATCTGTTGGATCTTGTTCATTTGTATGCTCTTGTGGCTTGATCTTGTGCTCTGGGGGTAATTGTTGTGGATAATGTGGCTCTGGACTTGTGTGTAGGCGTGTATGTTTGTGATCCAATGTATTCTTCTCCACATGCTCATTTTCATGCTCATTCTCATTCGCATCGATATTAACATTCTCTGTCTCCCCCTCAACTTCATCAAAGTGTGTTGTTGGGTGGTCGTTGTTGACGTTGTGCGGTGACTTAGGTGATTGAGGTGGTGATTGGGGTGGTGATTGGGGTGGTGACGCTTGTGGAGATGTGTGTGGTTGCTCGCTCTCATTCTCATTCTCCCCCCTCAGAGTCATCATTATCCCACGACACTAGTTTAGGAGGATGAGCTTGTTTACCGATTTTGTGAATATTAAATCTCACATCTCTCACTCCGGAAATTATCTTCTTACCATCCCATACGCGGTATAGTTCCCGAAATAGATCATATCCTACTAGCATCACCTTTTTCCCTCTGTACTCTCCCTTCCGCACTTTAGTCTTAGGTATATGTAACACACCCATACATCCTATTGGTTTTAAATGAAAGAGTGTTGGTTTTCTACCTAACAGCTGCTCATAAGGCGAAATTCCTTTGCGTTCCCCGTGAATTGCCGGTAGTATGTTGTGAATGGTTGTTGCTGCGTGTTCTAATTCTGCCCAGAATTGCGGCGGTAATTTAGCGTGATATCTCATTGCTCGTGCAGGCCCCGCCGTAATATCATTCACTTTTTCCGCAATAGGATTCCCGTCTTTATCGTTTGTCGCGGAGGTTTTCCAAATAAAGCGAATATTTTTCCACCACTTAATGACTTCCTCCGGAATATGGAATTCTTGATCTGCGCGAATTTCCTTTACTTTGTTTCCTGTCTGTCTCTCATAAAAGGCTACAGCTTGTTTTAAGCAATCTACAAACTCATTCTTATGGGCTAAATAAAAGTCAAGAATGAACAGTGAGTAGTCGTCGGTGACCGAAAATTTATACCGTTTACCACCTATTGATCTAGTTGCCCACGGTCCTGATGTGTCTATGTGTAGAATTATACCTGGCTTTTGGGCTCTTTCTATTGTATTAACTGCAAAACGTGGCAAACGTTTAGACTTTCCTATCATGCAAGATTCGCAAAATCTCACATCGCTCTCGTTACCAACTAACTTAATGTTCAAAATTTTTGCCAATAGGCGCATCTTTGTTAACCCATAATGCCCACAGGCATAGTGAAAAAGCTTGATTCCTATCTTTCTAGGTTTGTCTGACTTTCTGGGGTAAGCTTCATATAATTCTATATCTACGTGTAATTCTTTCTCTCTCTTATTTACTTCATGCTTACTTGTCTCGTTTTTGTTCTCATTTGTGCTTCCCTCCCCTTCTACCCCCTTGTTGCGAAAGGATCATATCTTTCGTTGACTTTCAATGGTTCATCATATTCGTCATCCCATCTATATATCATACTCTTAGTTAATCTTCCCCTTACTAATATGTCACTCTCGTTAATTTGGATGGGGTGTTTGAGTATTACTAACTGTCCGTTTTGGTGGATGACTGATCTGTTGTGTCTGTGGTCCATCTGTCCTGTAGAGACTATGCTAACTGGTAAGGTAGTGTCGAGTAACATCTTCTTTTCTACTGCTCTAGGCCTTCCTTTCCCATCTATCACAGTCAGCCTAGCTCTTCCTGACTTACTCAACTCCCTTTCTCCATTACCTGTCAGTAGTTCTACCGGGTCTATCTCATCGACATCCGTCAATCTATCTTCTCTGCATGATATGTCTGTGCTTGCTCCACTATCCTGTACTGTCATGTCTCTCTTTTTCATCACTCTTTTTCTCACATGTATCAGTACATGCTCTGTCTCTCCTTCTGTCTCTGTCTCTGTTTCTAGTTCACCCTCAGAGACTCCTCTACCCTCACCTTGTCCCTCTTCTGTGAGTTGTGGAGGTGTAGTGATGGGACTCTGTCTGACTGCTCTCTCCAAGTACATTCCTTCTATTGCTCTTACTATGTCAGTCAAAAAGTCATCTCTCTCTCGCTCGCCACTCACGACACGCATCACTTCTCCATTCATTCCCCTCACGCACTCATTCATCAACGTTTTAGCTATTTCATTTATATCTTTGAAGGTTATGACGGGAGGGTTGATGGGTTGCGTGTTTGTTGTCTGTGTTGGTGGGAGTGCTGTGATTGGTCTAGAACTAGAGATTTGGAGTTGTTGTGAGGTGGGACCTATTAGGTTGCCAAACTTGTTGACAGAAGTGGGCCCAAGTCGTTGCTCTCCCTCATCCACTCCACTCTCTTCTTTCCCTTCTCTGCTCTGGCCGGTCCGCTGACTAGAAAATGGATTATGTTTGCGTGGTTGTTGCGGAATATTTTGCGAGACTTGTGGACTTGTGGAAATTTTGGTGTCACGTAAAGTTTCAAATTCCCCGAAAACGAGTCTTTGCGTAATTTTATGAGACTTTTCCAATGCCGCAACTTTAAGACCTCGTTCGTCTGGGTAGTAAGGAGATTTGGGGGGACGCAACACGGGACTTACCGACAAATCCAACTCCGGATAATCTGGGTCTTGTGTGGCGTGATATCCGCAGTACCTCGCATAAGATAATCGTTTCGCGTGATTTGCGTATATTCCTTTTCCTTTTGATTTTTCAACGGAAACATTACACGGTTTTTTGCGTCTGTTTATTCCGGCACATTTTGTGTCAGGCGTGACTCCGTAAGAACTCTCAAGCCTCAAAGGAGTTTTGTTAGGGTTAGGGGTGACTGGGGAACATCGTGGGGTGGCGGATACTAACCGCTCTTCCTTGCCTTCTCCCCGTAGTGAGGAGGGACCTCGTAGGGTGGCCGATACTAACCGCACTTCCCGTCCTTCTCCACTCTCACTACGTCTATTCCCTACCCTAGGTGTAGTCTTTGTATCGTTCAAAAGGGCTTGGGGACTTGTAGATTTGTGATGAGGTGAGCTTGGTTGCTCGTCATCTCTTTCTCTTTCTTCCTCATCATCATCGCTCTTATCATAAGTGTTCCCCATATGGATTAAAGCAACGTTTGTATCAGAGTCACTTTGTTCGTCTTCGTTTTTGTCGTTGCCGGTTGTTATCAAAGTGAGTGCTTTCCTTTTCTTATGAAAGGGTTTCTTTTTGTTTTTGTAATTGTTCTTTTGTTCGTTCTTTTCTTGTTCCGTGCCTTTGTCTTCCGTTTGATTCCGTTTTAATTTTCCTTCTTTGCGGAACTTTTCCGAAATCACCGGACAATATCTCATGGTATGGCCTTTGGCATCACATCCGAAACACGTGACTTTGAGCGTCCAGTTTGGAGCTGTCTTTGGTCCCGGTTTATTGTCTCCCCTTTTCCCTTTATTATCCATCAGGAGATTGGTCTCTTGCCGCTGCTTGCCATCCCAAGATTTCTTGTTGTTGTCTTTGCGAATTTGGGTTTTTCTCTCACGGAAATTGTTACGTCTTTCTTTTTCTTCCCACATTAACCATCTTTCCCTAGATGCTTTGCATAGTTCCGAGAAATTTGGTCTTAGTCTGGCCGGGAGATCATAGTGGTCCACCTGAAATTTATCCCCGAAAGCTGGATGGTAGCGCAATTTCTTAAATAGCTTTCTCTTTGCTTCCTCATCGGAAAATGGCGCCCCACGTAAACTTTCAAGCTGGATTTTCTTTGAGAGAAATTCATTTAGCCAGTCTACATACCTCTGAC
>WBZZ01003838.1:85000-117500 GCA_019918135.1 Paulinella micropora | reverse complement strand
GCTACCTACCTCCCTACTACACGCTTAGCTACCTAGCTAGCTAGCTTCCTCCCTCCCTCCCTCCCTCCCTCGCCTCCCTCCCTCCCTTCCTCCCTCCCTCCCTCCCCCCCCCCCCCCCCCCCCCCCCCCCCCCCCCCCCCCTCTCTCTCTCTCTCTCTCTGACAACTACCGCTTGCTGGCTGAATTTTCTCTCTCTCTCTCTCTCTCTCTCTCTCTCTCTCTCTCTCTCTCTCTCTCTCTCTCTCTCTCTCTCTCTTGGGAAGACACACTCTATCTTAAGTTTCGCTGCCCGTCTGTCTGTCTTTCTATCCATCTTTTACCTATATTATCTTTCTCTACCTCTTTCACTCGGTGTATGTATGTATGTGTGTGTGTGTTATACTATGTTATGAGCATGTATGTATGCATGCATGTTTTTGGTATGTACCATAAATATCTATTATAATAATATTGTTACAGTTACCACTAAGCATTAAATTGACCTTTTTGGTATGTACCATAAATATCCATTATAATAATATTGTTACTACGTGACAGTTACCACTAAGCATTAAATTGACCTCTGAGTCGGAGTCACATGCAAAACAGCTGCTTACCGTCTGGCTTCGGTGCCAGCCGAACCGGTGATCGTTATTCCGACCATGACGGTTCTATTAATATAAGCCGTTTGGCTAGCATGTCTTGGATCATCTCTTCACAGATCTGTTCCTCCTTGTATTAATAACTGAGGCGCGATCCGCGGAGACGAGGCATCGTCTGCCCCACGTATCATACATCTGCCTTTCGTAGCGTAGTACTTCCCTCTCATCCCTACAAGTGCAAGTTTTTTTCTTTTTTCTTACGCAATCGCTCTTTATATTGTAATAAAACTTGCCACTCGTAGGGATGAGTGGGAAGAACTCTTATTGTATCATACTAAAAGTTTGACCCTCGCTTTGCGCGGCGCTGCCACGGATGTATTGTACAGTTTCTTTCTTTTATCATTTTATTCTCTCAATTTCAAAATTCGTTCTTCTGCCTGTCGCCTGACGTCTTCTTTTCCCTCTGTGCCTGCCCTCTTTTTCCTTTTCTGCTTCACTGTTGTTCCCCTTCTTCCCTCGTTATTTTATGTTCAGCACCTTCCTTTCCTTTCTTGATTTCTCTGCCCTCTATTTCCCATCTTGGTTCTCGTTTTTCTCCTTGACATTTTTTATCTCTTGTTTCCTTCCCTGTTTATCCCTTCCTTTGTATCTTTCCTATCTTTCCGAAGTTGAGGGCCTGCTTTCTTTCTTTTTAGTCACAGTTTCCCCCTTTCTTTTTTTCTTTCCCCCCCCCCCCCTTTTTTTTCCACTTCACTTTTCCACTTTCGTATCTCTTGGTATTAACACCACTTCCATTTTACTCTTACGCTTCCCACTTATTCCTACAAGTGGCAAGCATCATCTGAATTATTACCTGAAAGTGCCAAGTTTGTGTTAAAACTAAAATCGATCATCCAAGTTTTGACGAAAGAAACATTAATGTTATAATTACATGAACAAGGTCGCTCAAACGAGCAGAGAGGGGGTATGGCGTATGCGACCTAAAATGTTCAGTCACTCCGTTCGGGTCAGCAAGCTACATTGCATTCCGCTTGTTCACTTTGAACTTAGCGGTGCGGCTTCAACCTTTTTGCTTACAGCTGAGCCCGCGGACTTTCTCGTAAAGGCGGGTGTGAGGGAAAGATATAGGGAGTGGTGGGTGGGAAACAAACGGAACCAAGCATGCAAGAACCACTTTTTTCTGACTTCTAAGATAAATAAACTTAACTAGTCCCACTGATAAACAAATTCAAGCTAAACCTAACTTGAAAGGAAGCGTGAATGCAACTTCTTAAATTATATTATTAATATTATTATTCCCGAAAGAAAACAGAAATATTAATAAAAATGAACTCGACTAATTATTAATACAAAAGAAATAGCGGGAGGCCAGTAAAGAACAGTAACTGTGACAGTCACGTTGAAAAGAGGAGAGAAACTCGAAACTTAAAAAGGGAAGGGTAGGAACTTGAGGTTTTTCTTGACAGAAAATGCCTCCCGCTCCAACTAACCCACAACACACCCACAAGCAACAGAACCGTTGAAGAACGGCAGGCCGGTTTCCAAAGACACGAGGAATTTTAAGAGAGTACTTTGCCGGGCGAAGCCCGGCAAAAAGGAGTTAATATAATCCGATCACGTTACACAATTATACACAATCGTACGACAGGTTAAAATACAAGAAAACATTACAAGAAAAATTCATATACCTAGAAAATAATGGTTCTATCATAAAAACAAAAGATCTTGGCTCCCTTTCATCATTAAAAGAAAAAAAAATTGAAAAAAATTTGAATTCCAAGCCGTTACAACCGTTTTTCAACGGTTTTGCTGTATCAAGTTATGGCTGGTTTTTGGTTTTGCGTTCATTTCTTTTGGTTTCGTTTGAATACTACTTGAACATTATATTTTTTTCATCAGAATTATATTTTTCTTTCATAATTCTGAGAAAAGTTTTTAAAAAATTGAATTTCTAGCCGTTACGACCGTTATTTACAAAGTGGTAGTTTTGTGGTTTATTTATATATATGGTAAAAGTTGCCACTCACTTGTATTTGTTATACATACGCACTGACTACTTGAAGTATGCAAGAAATAATATCAATACTAGCTTGTCCAGCATATTTACAATTATTTTGAAGCATAAAACAGGTGCGGTAGCTTAGACTTCAAGTTGCCAGTGAGTGAGACAGTTTTACACAAGTCACTGTGTCTACTTGCCACTCACTTGTAGTCGTTATATATACTCACTGACTACTTGAAGTATGCATGAAATAATATTAATACTAGCTTGTTCAGCATATTTACAGTGATTTTGAATCATAAAACCGGTGCGGTAGCTTAGACTTCATTGATACTGAGGAGAAGGGTCTAATTATTGTACACAACCGGGCCTACAATCATGATGCTTGGAAAGTGGCCGAATGCCTGTACTGTAAATCATGCCACGACCGTGCCTCGAATGAGTCGTTTAGAAATATTATGTTTTTGAAAGTTTTTTTTGTGACTTTTTTTTTTGATTTTTAAAACATAAACACTGCCCTTCTTTTACGCAAGCACTGTTTTAATCAAATACTGTTTTAGCTTGGCCCGATAGAAACTTGCCACTCTTAGGGGTGAGTGGAAAGACGAAGCATGAGAAGGAAAGTTACAATAAAAGGACTCTGCCATAGTCAAAACCGAGCCTCCGATACATAAGATGATGAGTTTTGATGTCATTTATTTTAATATCAACGGTTGCGGCATTCTTTATAACTTTTTGACATATTAAAACTGATTCACAAGTTTGCGGATGAAGTCACCTACGAACTCAAAACAGCCTATGAAGGAAAAACAGCCAAATTTCACTGAATTTCAGTGGAGTAAATTTTCCATAACTTCAAACGGTTACTACATTTGCTACAAAAGGTACGGGTCAACGCTATTAATGTGGGAGGTTAATCAATAAGGATGCCACAACTTTGTGTAACTTACATCCTCATAACCTTCACCACTCCTGTAAACGGCACGGTTAAGTGTAAAATATAGGATTCATTATAAGGCACTATGGGATCCAAGCTTCCAAGCTTCCCGGGGGCCATACTACGACCCCTGTATCCTAATACAACATTAACCCTTAACCCGGCGACAATCCACATTTCAACAGTGGTTCAAAACCACATTTGTGATCTCCGACGGTGGGTTGGGTTAGGGTGGATCCGAGCCAATGCCACATTTGTGGATCAAAACCACATTTAAATTGTGGATCAAAGCCACGTTTGTGGATCATCCACACTTGTGGATCAAAGCCACATTTGTGGCAGGATCAAAGCCACATTTGTGGATTTTAAAATTAATAATTCAATTTGAAAAGCACTGGCACATTTGTGGCAATGATCAACAAATGTGGCGCTCGCCGGGTTAAGGGTTAAAACTGGAAGTATTCTTCAAAACCGGAAATGTAATAAGAATTCATCTTAAAATACATTTAATAACAAGGAATCACTTCCAGGAGTGAATTCTCGTAAATACCAATAGCGTAATAACGATGTAGTATACCGTCGGTGTTACAGCAATATGGACATATGTGTCCACCTTGAACTGTAAAATTTCACTGCGCCCGAAAGGCGCCTTCGTACGCAAGGAACATTAGAATAAGACTCAGAGTTCTCGCATATGTACATACGTATCATGTACGTGCGTATGCATAAAAGACCGGCTTACATTTGTGCAAACTATCTTCCTAAGTCGATAGCAGCTGTATGTTGTTGCCTGCTGCTTGCTTGCGGTGAGTTCTTGAGAAGTAAACACAGCCGTGGCGTGAACCGCAACAATCAGTTTCACCTCATCGTCACCGCATGAAGACTGCTCTTATTCGGTAGGACAGCACTGCACAGACATAACAAAAGGATGATATGATGCCAACACCGCACGAGTATGATATCATATTAATACATACCAAAGCATGATGTAATTCAAACATGGTATATGATTAGATTACAACAAGGATGATAATAATAATAATAATAATAATAATAATAATAATAATAATAGTGCTTCTCTGTCAATGGCTGATGCATTTCTGCACATGCGCCTCCATCGTCTCACCCGTGAGGGGAGTACGAAGAATTGACGATAAGCTCTAATGACACCCCCGCAAGGGCAGTTCCAACACTTCCAGACGGGCCGGTATGTTCAATGAAAATACTGGTCCAGAAATAGACCGGTATGTTCAATGAAAATACTGGTGGCACCGACGGGAATCGAACTGGCGACAGGGCCCAGATGGTAGAACTTGACCACTGGGCTATCACGGTGTCCAATAATAATAATAATAATAATAATAATAATAATAATAATAATAATAATATATCTGAGGCGTACTGATGCAGCTAATGGCATATCCTCAACGGACATAAGCCTCCAATACCCTTGTTCGAGGTCCTCCAACCCCCCGTGTCAGTCTCTCGCCTGATGATCGGGGCCACCGATGGAGCTCCTGAGGGCAAGACTGCACTAAGCCGAGGTTATTCCGCAGTCCCAGCAACCTCTTGCAAGACGTCACCGAATGTGCAAGTGCATACACCAAGCGCGATTGCTAGAGCTGCCTCGAAACCCCACCCATAACAATCTGGTGTCTGCTGGGTCCTGGGCTATCAACCAGCATATGCGGAGTTTAAGATCTTTTACGCGCGCAACGACCCTCCTCCCCAGCATCTACCACCAAAGGGTTATGAGTTGGCGTCACAGTTTAACGCCTTGAGGCCATTGGGCTGGAACTCTGTTTAGCAAGTGTGACTAGGTTTTTTCATCGGGATTTCAAATATGTCACAGTCAACACTCCAAGGCAGATTTACTATATCTGAGGCGTACTGATGCAGCTAATGGCATATCCTCAACGGACATAAGCCTCCAATACCCTTGTTCGAGGTCCTCCACCCCCCCGTGTCAGTCTCTCGCCTGATGATCGGGGCCACCGATGGAGCTCCTGAGGGCAAGACTGCACTAAGCAGAATAATAATAATAATAATAATAATAATAATAATAATAATAATAATAATAATAATAATAATAATAATAATAATAATAATAATAATAATAATAATAATAATAGTGCTTCTCAGTCAATGGCGAATGCATTTCTGCACATGTGCATCCATCGTCTCACCCGCGAGGGGAGTACGAAGATTTGACGATAGGAGAGTGAATCCATGTTCCGAAAGGTTTGGAAAGGAAACAAGCACAAACCATCGCAGTTCTGGAACCTCCGCATCAAGAAGCATGCTCCCATCGGAAAATGTGGTTTTTGCAAAGAATCTTTGGATCTTCTTTTGGCAGCGCAAACCAAAGAAGAGATTCTCGAGGTTCGTCGGCGCAGGTCTGAACATTTCCAAGAGATTCGTCAAGACAGGCAGGTCTAAGCAGACCACGTCAAGAAGGCAACCCACCACTGGATGGATTATGCCAGCATGCAATCGATGGTATGGACCAAGCGAAAACTGCCGCTCCATTTGCCAACGGAAAGAGGGACCGCGAACAACAGGCCCAGACTACCCAAGCACGAGTCATCTGTGCGCTAGTTCACGGGGTGGGATCCTGCTTCTATGTTGCACCCGCAGATGTACCTCACACTGCCGACACGACTATCACTTGCTTGATGGACTCCTTTCGTTTCCTGAAAAAAACGAATGGTCGAGTTGCATCATACCTGTTCATCCAGATGAACAACAACTCAGACAACAAAACGCACTTTTTTTTCGCGTGGGCGGCTTCTCTTGTCCAAGCAGAGGTTTTCAAACAGGTAGAAATCAGCTTTCTGGCCGCGGGCCATACCCACGCCGACGTCGACCAAAAGTTTTCTTGGATCTCCAGATACCTGGCAGTCCACCCACGGATACTCGATTTCTCCCTGATGGATTGCACACCTCCAGTACTCTCTCTTGCTCTGGTACGGTAAGTACGTAAACTTAGACGCAGGGTCCTGCTCTCCAATTTCCTTCTATCAAAATGCACAAAAAATGCGAGAAATGCGAGATTGCGTAAAAGGTCAAAATTTGGAGCAATCACAGTGAGCATACATCGCAGTAGGGTCTACTCCGACATTTTTTTTGTGATAAATTATTTCTTAACAGTGAGCTTCATGATTACACACATTTATAACATCTGTATAACAAAAACCAA
The DNA here is from genome assembly GCA_019918135.1 of Paulinella micropora. Classification (NCBI taxonomy): domain Eukaryota; phylum Cercozoa; class Imbricatea; order Euglyphida; family Paulinellidae; genus Paulinella; species Paulinella micropora. The sequence continues at coordinate 110,781 of WBZZ01003838.1, read as the reverse complement.
AAAATTTTCCAGCTAACTGACCTTGGCATCTTGAAGGTATTTAATGAAGAAGCCTTCCTTCAAGCCGTCTCGATCACCTGCAATATCCGCCCGAAGAAGTCTTCGTTGGTTCGGGTTAGCGAGATGGATACCCCAATACACATTCCATCGATGATGGGTTAAACCATAGATTCGATGGACGCAAGCTCTGCAAAACTGGAACTGGCAGACGAGTGCAGTTGTCAAGCCTCCTTGTACCTTAATGTTTCTATTACTGCGCATGAGTTCCAAAATAACTTCACTCTGCTGTACTCTTCGCAATTGCGAAAGCACCAAGAATCAGCCTCTAAGCCCCTCTGGCACAACTCTTAGAGCCTTGGAGCATTCTCAGCCATTCAATGTCATTACTTTGCCAAAATCTTCGTAAATCTCTTTTTCAACTGGTTCACTACCTAGAGCGCGTCCCGAGGCTGTGAACACAAAAAAATCAGCCTCTCAACCCTTGTGGCACAACTCTTAGAGCCTTGGAGCATTCTCAACCATTCATTTTGGCGCCGGCATATTCGCTTCGGGTATGTACAAATTGCGGGGCTGGATTCCCAGGGGGAGGGCTCCCCGGACCCCGCCTTTCCACAGTCGACAGGGTACGTTCAATTGCCGAAGGTAACTGGTATACACCCTTCTGGCACAACTCTTAAAGCCTTGGAGCATTCTCAGCCATTCATTTGGTGCCGGCAAGTTCGGTTCGGGTACGTACAATTGCCGGGCTGGGGTTCCCGGCGGGAGGGCCACACCGGACCTCCCCCCCCCCCCAGCCCCTTTTCCCCGTCGACAGGGTGTTCATTGCCGGAGGTACCGGCAAGTACTCCCAAAAAAACAAGGACTTTGGCAGGACACTCCTAACGCAAATATTTGCGTGAATTCCCCCCGGACCCCCCAGCCCCGTCGACAGGTACGTTCGATTGCCGGAGGTATCGGCAAGAACTCCCAAGAACAAGGAATTTCAGTATTCAGGACAATCCCCTAACGCAAATATTTGCGTGAATTCCCAAAAAAATTACATCAGCATCAACATCGAGTCGGGGGCTAGCCACCCTGTTAATATGAGCTCCCAACTCTTCCTGGTTCACTCAAAGCATGATTTACTCCGACAGGGTGCAGAAAAAGGCTAAAAAACAAGGAATTTTCGCGTTCCGGACACTACTCTAACGCAAATATTTGCGCGAATGCCAAATAAATTATATCTGCATCAAGATCGAGTCTGGGGCTAGCCACCCTGTCAATATGAGCTCCCAACTCTTCCTGGTTCACACAAACCATGATTTATTCCGACGAGGGTGCAAAAAAAAGGCTAAAAAAACCAAGGACTTTGGCATTCAGGACACTGCCCTAACGCAAATATTTACGTGAATTCCAAAAAAATTATATCAGCATCAACATCGAGTCTGGGGCTAGCCACCCTGCAAATAGAGCTCCCAACTCCTCCTCGTTCCCACAAACCATGATTTATTCCGACAGGGGTGCGAAAATGCGGGGTGGGTACACAATTTTCATTTTCCCCCTCCCCCCAAACCCCCCTTCTCCAACACCTTTCAGGGATGATGATAATGATAATAATAATAATAATAATAATAATAATAATAATAATAATAATAATAATAATAATAATAATAATAATAATAATAATAATAATAATAATAATAATAATAACTAGGGGCTGCGCCAACACCTGAAAGGATGGTTTGCGGTTCGCGAACGCGTATCGCACACCCCACCCCCCCCCCCCCCCCCCCTTCCCAAGGTCGCTTTTCCTCTCATTCTCACATGCACAACTTTTAAAGCCTTGAAGCAATCTCAGCCATTCATTTTGGTGCCGGCGAATTCGCTTCGGGTACGTATGGCGCAAAACCCTCAATTTCCCGGTTTTGACGCCACCCCGGCACCACAATTTTTATATTTTCGAAGAAAGCTCATCAAAAATTGTCAGATACACCAAATATCAGCCGCTAAATCCCTCTGGTGTGCGCAAACGGCGCCTGGTGGCAGAAAGACCTCAATTTTCAGGTGTAGGTGCCACACGCAACCAAAACTAGTACGCACAATTGCCGGGCTGGGGTTCCCGGGGGGAGGGCGCCCAGGACCCCCCCTTCCCCGTCGACAGGGTACGTTCAAGTGCCGGAGGTACCGGCAAGTACTCCCTAAAAACAAGGAATTTTGGCATTCAGGACACTCCCCTAACGCAAATATTTGCGTGAATTCCAAGAAAACTATATCAGCATCAACATCGAGTCTGCGGCTAGCCACCCTGTCAATATGAGCTCCCAACTCCTCCTGGTTCACACAAACCATGATTTATTCCGACGTGAGGTGCAGAAAATAGGCTTAAAAAAAGGAATTTTCGCATTCAGGACACTCTCCTAACGCAAATATTTGCGTGAATTCCAAAAAAATTATATCAGCATCAACATCGAGTCTGCAGCTAGCCACCCTGTCATTATGAGCTCCCAACTCCTCCTGGCTCACGCAAACCATGATCTATTCCGACAGGGGTGCGAAAAAAAACAAGGAATTTTGGCGTTCAGGACTCCCCTAACGCAAATATTTGCGTGAATTCCAAAAAAATTATATCAGCATCAACATCAAGTCTGCAGCTAGCCATCCTTGAATATGAGCTCCGAACTGCTCTGGTTCACAAACCATGATTTATTCCGACAGGGGTGCGAAAAAAAAACAAGGAATTTTGGCATTCAGGACACTCCCCTAACGCAAATATTTGCGTGAATTCCAAAAAAAAATTATATCAGCATCAACATCGAGTCTGGGGCTAGCCACCCTGCAAATAGAGCTCCCAACTCCTCCTCGTTCCCATAAACCATGATTTATTCCGACAGGTGTGCGGATATGTGGGGGTGGACGGGGGTGGGGGGTACACAATTTTCATGTTCCCCCTCCCCCAAACCGCCAACCCCTACTCCCAACACCTTTCAGTGATAATAATAATAATAATAATAATAATAATAATAATAATAATAATAATAATAATAATAATAATAATAATAATAATAATAATAATAATAATAATAATAATAATAATAATAATAATAATAATAATAATAATAATAATAATAATAATAATAATAATAATAATAATAATAATAATAATAATAATAATATATCTGAGGCGTACTGATGCAGCTAATGGCATATCCTCAACGGACATAAGCCTCCAATACCCTTGTTCGAGGTCCTCCACCCCCCCGTGTCAGTCTCTCGCCTGATGATCGGGGCCACCGATGGAGCTCCTGAGGGCAAGACTGCACTAAGCCGAGGTTATTCCGCAGTCCCAGCAACCTCTTGCAAGACGTCACCGAATGTGCAAGTGCATACACCCAGCGCGGTTGCTAGAGCTGCCTCGAAACCCCACCCATAACAATCTGGTGTCTGCTGGGTCCTGGGCTATCAACCAGCATATGCGGAGTTTAAGATCTTTTACGCGCGCAACGACCCTCCTCCCCAGCATCTACCACCAAAGGGTTATGAGTTGGCGTCACAGTTTAACGCCTTGAGGCCATTGGGCTGAATAATAATAATAATAATAATAATAATAATAATAATAATAATAATAATAATAATAATAATAATAATAATAATGATAATAATGATAATAATAATAATAGTAATAATAATAATAATAATAATAATAATAATAATAATAATAATAATAATAATAATAATAATAATAGTGCTTCTCTGTCAATGGCTGATGCATTTCTGCACATGCGCCTCCATCGTCTCACCCGTGAGGGGTGTACGAAGAATTGACGATAGGCTCTAATGACACCCCCGCAAGGGCAGTTCCAACACTTCCAGACGGACCGGTATGTTCAATGAAAATACTGGTCCAGAAATAGACCGGTATGTTCAATGAAAATACTGGTGGCACCGACGGGAATCGAACTGGCGACAGGGCCCAGATGGTAGAACTTGACCACTGGGCTATCACGGTGTCCAATTAATAATAATAATAATAATAATAATAATAATAATAATAATAATAATAATAATAATAATAATAATAATAATAATAATAATAATAATAATAATAATAATAATAATAATAATAATAATAATAATAATAATAATAATAATAATAATAATAATAATAATAATAATAATAATAATAATAATAATAATAATAATAATAATAATAATATAATAAACACCGGCTCTCAGGGGACGTGTTGGCTTGACTTGCTTTCTCAGCCCTTATGACTGCGGGGTCCACCTGGATTGTGAATGAAACTTTTCCAAGACACACACACACACACACACACACATAAACACATGTAGATCAACCTTGAATGAGACAATTCCAAGGTACACACATATACGCATACGGAATAGAAATACCTATCTAAATATATAGAGAGACCTGCTCCCACAGGTTTAGGGACCAAGGCGCAGCCGCAGCTTGGGCACCTGTTGTCAGCACGTGAACACACACAGCCATGCTTTGAAGCTAAAAAACAGGCAAGCCAGCGAGCAAGAAGGAAGGAAGGAAAGGGGCAGGTGACGGGAATGAGAAGTTCCTAGGTTCAATTACAACAAGCAATTACTTCAAGCGTTTCGTTCTCTATTAATCCTTGCCGTCCCAACTCTGTGTCATTGCTTATTAAAAAGCCTTTGATACAGCTTTCGAACGCGCTACTGCTCAAAATGCTATCAGAAAAGCCTGAGCAAAGTGCTTGAAGTTATTATTGATTGTAGTTAAGGACTCATGAAGGAAGGAAAGAGGAAAAAAAGGTGACAGGAGACGGAAGGAAGGAAGGAAGGAAGGAAGGAAGGAAGGAGAGGCGAGGAGGAAAGAAAAGAAGGGAAGGGAAGGGAGGGGAAGGGAAGGGAAGGAAAGGAAAGGAAAGGAAAGGAAAGGAGGCAGGGAGGGAAGTGAAGGGAGGGAAGGGAAGGGAAGGGAAGGGAGGGAAGGGAGAGGGAGGGAAGGGAGAGGGAGGGAGGGAGGGAAGGAAGGATGGATGGAAGGAAGGAAGGAAGGAAGGAAGAAAGAAAGGAAGGAGGAAGGAAGGAAGGAAGGAAGGGAGGAAGGAAGGGAGGAAGGAAGCAAGGAAGCAAGGAAGGGAGGGAGGGAGGGAGGGAAGGAAGGATGGAAGGAAGGAAGGAAGGAAGGAAGAAAGAAAGGAAGGAGGGAGGAAGGAAGGAAGGAAGGGAGGAAGGAAGCAAGGAAGCAAGGAAGGGAAGGAAGGGAAGGAAGCAAGGAAAGAAAGAAGGAAGGAAGGAAGGAAGGAAGGAAGGAAAGAAGCTCACCATGGACATGCAGCAACGGTCTGATCATGTATGAGGGGTAACGTTTTCATCTATCTTTCATGAATACCAAGAAATGCTAAATCGTACCAGCCTGGTTCACTGTATTCGTGGTGATTCGGGCAGGATTTCAGTGGACATTCAAAAGCAACACTCATGAAGGATTTCTCGGCTGACGCAAATGGACACCCGCGGTTACCACCCCACCACTGTGCCTAAGGAGAGGCACACGCACCGTACCATTTACAGCCGCTTCGACAGGATTTCTGACAACTTGACAGCCGCTTCGACAGCCGCGAACTTGTTCTTGCTCCATTAGTTGAAAACGAAAGCAAACCTTAGAGCCCGTTCTTCAAAATCCAAGGGAGGAAGGGAGAAGTTGGCAGAAGAAAGCAACAGAAAGCGAACACAAACGAACGCAAGGTAAGATCTGGAAATGATTGTTTGAAAGGAAATATGAAAACATCCAAGTGGGATTTTAAGAGTTTCTAGAAATTTACAAGATCGTGGACGTTCTTTTATAGTTTGATGTAATACATTTCTCTGGCGACATATCTGAATTTCATTTGTGAACAGACGGTCTGACGGAAGAAAGAAACAGAAAGCCTAAGCTGAACGCCAGGAAAGATTTTTTTTCTTTTTTTTAAAATCAAAAAAATAACAGCAAGCAAGGTTTAATGGAGGAAAAGATGATAGATGTATCATTATCATTATTATTATTGCTATTATTATTATTATTATTATTAATAATATTCCGGCCCGTCTGGAAGTGTTGGAACTGCCCTTGCGGGGGTGTCATTAGAGCTTATCGTCAATTCTTCGTACTCCCCTCACGGGTGAGACGATGGAGGCGCATGTGCAGAAATGCATCAGCCATTGACAGAGAAGCACTATTAATATTATTATTATTATTATTATTATTATTATTATTATTATTATTATTATTATTATTATTATTATTATTATTATTATTATTATTAATATCATTATCATTATTATTATTGTTATTATTGTTATTATTGTTATTATTATTATTATTATTATTATTATTATTATTATAGGACACCGTGATAGCCCAGTGGTCAAGTTCTACCATCTGGGCCCTGTCGCCAGTTCGATTCCCGTCGGTGCCACCAGTATTTTCATTGAACATACCGGTCCGTCTGGAAGTGTTGGAACTGCCCGTGCGGGGGTGTCAGTAGAGCCTATCGTCAATTCTTCGTACTCCCCTCACGGGTGAGACGATGGAGGCGCATGTGCAGATTTGCATCAGCCATTGACAGAGAAGCACTATTATTATTATTATTATTATTATTATTATTATTATTATTATTATTATTATTATTATTCTGGAGGGGTGCACAAGATGGCACTCCATGGGAAGAGGAGGTGGTTGGGCCTCTCCCCACGAAGGTGACCGCTTGGGGAGGGCGGTCACCGGGATATGCGCAACTCTCAACTGGGCATTTACTCGGTAGGGGTTCGGCCAGGCAGGTTGTGGGGTTGTCTGTTGGATTGTTGGTTGGCTCGTTTTTCTTGGCTGTTGGTTTGGGTCTGGTTTCCTGGTTAGCCCATTTTCGCCGAATTTCCTGCCGAGTAAATGCCTGGGGGCTTCCAGTTCCGGTTTGGTGATCTTGTTGAGGTGAGCATTCGGAGGAAACAGTACCGAGATGGGTCGAAGATAGGATTCACATTGAGCCGAGATGGGGCTGAGTTGACCTGTTCCAACTCGGCTCCATTTCGGCTTCATGTTAATCCTATCTTCATCCTATCTGGGTTTTGTCTCCTCCCTATCTTCGCTTCTTCGGGGTTGCCTAACTGGAACACATGATGAGCGCACGTTGGAGAGGGGCTTCAGTCGGTCCCAATGCCTTGCCTGTGCCTTGCTGCGTTGCCGTGCCTTGCCCCATGCATTCACACCCTCCACCGTTGCATTTCTAACTGAGCAGCTTCGGCTGGGATTACTATACTTGTCTGTAAGACCCTATAGGTGCCGCTAGGTTCGCGCCTTCTATACCCACGTGGGGGAAGGAGTTTCAGCGGCACGCCGTCCGATCTGGCTCCACTCGGGGACACCCGTACCTCATGATGTGTATTGTTAGGAGCAGCTGAAAGTCCATAAGGCATGAGAGTAGAGGCGTTGGCGATGCGATGGAGAGTGTGTGTAGTGCGTGAGGCAGGTTCTGGCGACGCTGGGGGTGCTGGCGGGCGCCGAAGGGCACGAAGCGACGCGGCAGCGTCCAGTGACACCGGCGGAAATGCGTGTAGTGTGTGTTGCAGATACCGCCGATGCTATTTGCATGGACGGGTGCTTTCCTCGGCGTAAAGAGGCGCGGCGGTGATGGCCAGCGACATTGGCCGTCTACTACTCTCAATGGATTACAAATACGCGAAGCACGGAGCTACCACTGTGGCCCTTATGGGACAAGGTAGAATCGCCGAAGACCTGGACAATCCCCGTGGGAATGCCTCTTCGACGGGCTCTGGCCCGATGTCCCAGGATGGGAGGATGAGGGCTCGCGTATATGACGGAATTCCTGAACCACGTGGAGAGGCTATCTTAGCTGCGCCTCATCCTTCCTCCCCAAACCTGGCACACGGGTCGGCGCTTCAACATAAGGGGAGCGGCGCTATATGGCAGATGGCACCGCCGCCTCGACGGTACCGGCGGGTAGATCGGTACGACAAGGACGGGCGTAATCTGATTGTCTGGGGGCTCTCAGAACGCGCCAATCTACAGGAAATCGCCTCCAAAATGAGGGGTCTTGGTCTGGTGGTCCCGGTAATGGAGTGGCAAGGCCAGCGAATGTCTCGTCACCTGGAGCTGGTCTACGAGGACGATGACAGCAGGCAGACGGCGTTGCAGCAACTCAAACATCTCAAATTCTTCGGCAGAGGGGTCAATGTGGCCCTTGGGCGCAGGTTCACGGACAGGGAACGTGTCCGAAGGCTTATTCGCATCCATCTGCGTGGGGAAGCGGCGGTCCGGAAGGAGGAAGCTGCGACGGGATATCGCGTCTTGCCTCTGCATGAAGAATGTGTCGATGATGTGCAGGTGGTGTCTTCGGAATTGGCTGCCGATGCACCTAAGTGTGTGTCTGAGTGTGCTGATGTGCATGTGGTGCCCCTGCATTCGGCGGCCAGTGCAGTGGGGGACCAACCTGCGCAAGCACCTGCAGAGGGGGGCAGCACGAGGGCGGAAGCCAAGCGCGGCCGTCGGGTCCGGAAACGAGCCAAGAAGCACCGCTCCAAGCATTTCGATACCGGCTTCAAGCTACTCGTCGCGAGTCACAACTGGCAGGGTAAAACGGGATACGACAACGTAGGCACGGCGGAATGGGCATCATTCTACAAGCACGAGGGCTGGCTAGTCATCGGGGCTCAGGAGCACCGCATGGGCAAGAAGCAACTTTCCAAATGCAGCCTGGATGGATTCCGGATTTTTGGAAAACCTGCGGAGGTCAGCGAGAAAAATCGCTGCAAGGGTGGGGTTCTATTCGCGGTGGCTAACTTCCTTGGTCCGTATTGCAACCTGGTGTCAGCCCCCGTCGACCACCGGCAGCAAGTGTGGCTGCGTATCGCCTCGGGTGTTACCGGCGCTCAGGATATCTATGTGGGCAACGGCTACTTTCCCCAGGAAACGCAGGAAGAAGAGTCGTCAGAGGCGTATGCGGCCTGGCAGGCAGCTATAGCTTTTTTTGGAGCCAAAGGTCTTGTGGTCACGGTGGCGGATGCCAACGCGAAGCTCGGGCCGGCATGCAGCCGAAAAGAGGAGGGCATCGTCGGTCAGCACGGGGAGGTCGATGATAAGGGAGCACCGGTACGTTCGGAGAACGGCAAGAGACTCGCGGCTGTCCTCGTCGCTACGGGCCTGCGAAATCTGAGCGGCTTCTCGTGCCCAGTGGAAGGGTCCTACTGGTGGTCCCGGCGTGAGCAGCGCGGCATGGGCACAGGCAAGCAGCTCCTCGATTACATCTGCGCGTCGCCTGGCTTGGCATCTGGAGCAAAGTTCGGAGTATGCGAAGATGATCTTGATACGGACCACAAGGCAGTATGGGCCGAACTGACGTGGAGCGGCCAGCGCCGGCCAAAGCGGGCTGCGAAACCTTACAGGTCCTTTCGTGTTGATAAGCTTATTGGTGCTGGTGTCTCGGGTAATGATCACGCTGCGAAGCAAGCGCTGGATTATCTACGCGACAAGTTCGATGACGTATTCCAGCATTGCCTATAGAAGCTTGGAGTGCATCAGCTACCTGAGCTTGACCTATCGGGTGGTGCCGACAGCCAACGGGTGGTAGATGACGTCACCGAGCGAGTGGCGCAGTCCTTCCGAATGGCGGCGCACCGGGTCCTTGGCTCCAGATGTATACGACCCCGTTTCACCAACAATTGGTTCGACGGGGAGCTAAAGGAGCTCATTCAGCAGCGCCGGGAGGCCTACGCAGCATACAGGAGGGATGAATCGAATGCGGAAGCCCGTCTGAATTGGCTACGGCTCCGCAAGCAAATTCGGAAGGCAACTCGGGCCAAGAAGTCCGCCTCCTTCAAGCAAGTGCAGGAAGAAGCGGTCAAATGTCCACGCGAGCAATCGTCAAAGCGCTTTTGGCTACTCGCGAAGCGGCTTGGCGGGGCACGCAGAACGAAGGTCTCCGCGCCGGTGCAAAGGGAGGATGGCTCACTGGCGTGTACGCTGCCGGAAAAGGTCGCTCGGTGGGAGGAATTTCGGAAAAATTCGGTGAAGCCACGGGAAAATCCGGCAACTGCGGCTGTTGTGGTGGAGTGCTGTGCAGAAGCAGGCTCGCTGGAGTGGGAGGAAGCCGAAGCTAAGCGGCAGTTCCACTGGAACGATCGCTTCAGAGATGAGGTGGCCCGGGCTATGAAGGAGCACGAAGTAGGTGAAGACACTTGCGAAGAGCTGGACAAGCCGTTCACGCAAGAGGAGGTCCTTGCAAGGCAACGTGCCCTGAATAACCACAAAGCTTGTGGCGAGGACAAAGTGAAGAACGAGATGCTCAAGTATGGCGGCGCCTACATCAATGGCTACTTAACGCAGTACTTCAACTGGATTCGAGAAGCCGAGAGGACTCCAAAAGCTTGGGGCAAGGGAATCATCGTCAATATCCCCAAGGGTGGGGATCCTACGGATCCTGACAACTGGAGGGATATCTCGATTATTAGTTGCCTTGGAAAGCTGTATCTGTCCTTATTAGCTACTCGTCTAACGCTCTTCGTGGATGGCCCGGATAAGCTACGTCCAGAGCAGGGAGGCTTCCGCCCGGGGCGTCGCACTACGGATCAGGTCTTTACCCTTTGGCAGAGGTTGAAGGGGCGTCAGCAGCAGAAGCGGGAGTCGTATGTCCTGTTCGTCGATCTACGCAAGGCTTTCCCGTCTGTTTGGAGAGATGGTCTATTTGAGAGGCTCTGGAAGCTGGGTGTAAGGGGCAAGTTCTGGCGCACGCTACGCAGGTGCTACGAGCAGACTTCGTCGCAAGTGCTAGTTGATGGAGCACTCACCCCCGAAGTACTGGAGGGTGTAGGCGTCCAACAGGGGTCCCCTCTCTCTCCCACACTCTTCAACGTCTTTATGGATGAGCTGTGTGATCGGCTGGCGAGTGCCCTCAAGATCACGGATGTGAAGCGGCTGAACGACATCAAGGCACTTCTATACGCGGACGACGTGGCCCTCATCGCTCACAGTCGCACCGAGCTCCAGAAGATGGTCAATGTTGTGGCCAAGTTCGCGGAAGATTACCGGCTGGAAGTCAACTTGAAGCCCGGCAAGACGGAAATCATGCCCATTTACACGTCGAGCAAGGCGAAACGACCAAGTATCAGGGAGCGAGGTGAGCCCGTGGTGTGGTTTCGCGGCCAGAAGCTTTGTGTCACCAGTCAGTACAAGTACCTGGGAGTGGTTATCACCGACGACCTGAAGTGGAAGGAGCAGGCCCTGCGGGCTACGCGTGTCACTGAAGTCGCCACCGCAGGTTGGTACTCTTTGTGGTGTGCAGGTGAGGTACAAGCTAGGTATCGTCTCATGTGCTGGAATCAACTTGTGGGGGCCAAGCTGAAGTACGCCTTCGATGTCTGGCGTGCCCCCGTATCGCAGCTCACCAAGCTGGAGGCAGCAATGCTGCGCCCCATGAGGATGATTCTCGGCATCAGCCCTAAGACAAGCAAGTGGATTACACTCTTTCTGGCGCGCTCTTTGAGTGCGGAGCGTTTGCGGCGGGCGGCGCAACTGAAGTTCTATGGACGGCTGCATGTTCTACCGGAGGAGCGATTTCCTGTCATCGCATCTCAAGTCAAATCCGACTGGACTGCGGAGGCCGAAGGCGCTATCAGGGACTCAATGGATCTACAACAAGGGCTTCAGGAGCTCCTAAATAGCTCAGAGAAGGACCTCGAGGGTTGGAGTTCGACTGTGGACAAGTGGGCCCTTCAGCAGGACGTCAAGATGGTGCAGCAACTGATGTGGGACAAGCGAGAGGCAGGCAGCAATCTTACTGATGGCCTGCGAGTCATCCTAAGACAAGTCTTTGGAACTAAGGAGTTCCCAAGATGGGTAGCCCTTGATGATGCGCATTATAATCTGCTTCGGAGAAGGTTGCTCAGCTGCAACAACCGCCTTCGGTTGTACCGCAGCAAATTGATCAGTGGCATGTCCCCTCGCTGCTTCTGTTGTCATGATGATGTCAATGAGTCCCTTGCGCAATTCTTATGGGATTGCCCCATGCATGAGGGGAGACGTAAGCAGCTGTTGCTGAGTATGCAGAGGCTCGGTGGCATGGCTGTGGGGGCTGCTGAGGGGGATGGAGGGAGTGAGGAGGGTGGTGAGGTCGTAGGCGGTGAGGTTGTGGTGAAGGATGTGTTGCTTGGGCGGGAGCGGGAGGGCTCTGTGCGGCAGGGTTGGGATGATATGTCGCCTGTGGATCAATCACGATTGTTTTGTAAGTTTTTTCAGGGGAAGTCGCGCTTCCGCAGTAACTTTAGGCTTGCTGCGTTGTTAGGGGTTACAGCGTTGCGTCCCCCTCCAAAGTTGGATGTGTTGTTTGGATCATATGTGTCTGAGTGTTGGTCTGCTAGGGAGGGTAAAAGGGAGGAGCTTGGGGTGGAGGATGGGGGCGAGGAGGTGATTGACCTCACTGAGGTTCCATCAGCTTCTGTCCCACCCTCTCCCCCAAGTGACGTTGATGTTGCGCGGCGCGGCCGTCCGCGCAGTGTGGACGTCCTGGCTAGAGAGAGGGGTTCGGGAGCGCAGCGTAGTGTCTCCGAGTTCTTCTATTCAGCTAACACCCTCGCATCTAGCTCTTCATGCACTTCACAGCCCCCATCTGCCCCTGCTGTTGCTGTTGCTGCTATGTCTGTTTGGTGTTCTGACAATGCGTTGGGATCGGCTGACCCCGGTGACCCAATGGAGGCACATGTCCAGGATCTGGATCTGATGCTATAGTCTGAGGAAGCCTATTATTATTATTATTATTATTATTATTATTATTAATATTTAGGGAGTACATAGGCCATCGGTCCCTTTCCATGGGCTGATTGGTATAAAGCTCCTAGTGTAATGTTCTATGCCGTCACTTCCTTTATTCCACCGATTGGTGTGGAGACTTTCCTTATGGAATGGAGGACTGGATGCACATGGCCTTTTGGCTCAGCAATTGGCAGGAGATACACTATTATTAATATTATTATTATTATTATTATTATTATTATTATTATTATTATTAGTATGGAGAGGTGCACAGTATGGCACCCCACGGGAAGAGGAGGTGGTTGGGCCTCTTTCCTCTGGTTCCGAGGCTATGTTGTTGTGTTGTTTTTATAAGACATATACCACGTGGGGTCAAAGGGGTATATACATTCCGAGATCTAGGGGTGGTGACGGGTTTCGAGGCGTCCCAGACACTTACCACAAAACGTCCTCATGCGCTGGCAGACCGCATGAAATGTCTGCTACCCCCCTTGAGTACCTCCATTCGACTTATACCCAGTCTTGTGGAACTCTCTCATAGGGAACATCAATCATTTGCAGTTGATTCCCTGCAAGGTATCCGACACGCCGGGCGGGTAGCTATGCAGGGATTGTTAGAGTCACTCTTCCCTCACCAACATTTACTGTGTGACTGTTGGGTCAAGGGATGGAGGCGCATGGTCCTTGGACTCAGCCATGACAGATCAATATACACTATTATTATTATTATTATTATTATTATTATTATTATTATTATTATTATTATTATTATTATTATTATTATTATTATTATTATTTATTTGGACACCGTGATAGCCCAGTGGTCAAGTTCTACCATCTGGGCCCTGTCGCCAGTTCGATTCCCGTCGGTGCCACCAGTATTTTCATTGAACATACCGCTCCGTCTGGACCAGTATTTTCATTGAACATACCGGCCCGTCTGGAAGTGTTGGAACTGCCCTTGCGGGGGTGTCATTAGAGCTTATCGTCAATTCTTCGTACTCCCCTCACGGGTGAGACGATGGAGGCGCATGTGCAGAAATGCATCAGCCATTGACAGAGAAGCACTATTATTATTTATTATTATTATTATTATTATTATTATTATTATTATTATTATTATTATTATTATTATTATTATTATTATTATTATTATTATTATTATTATTATTGGACACCGTGATAGCCCAGTGGTCAAGTTATACCATCTGGGCCCTGTCGCCAGTTCGATTCCCGTCGGTGCCACCAGTATTTTCATTGAACATACCGGTCCGTCTGGAAGTTGGAACTGCCCGTGCGGGGGTGTCATTAGAGCCTATCGTCAATTCTTCGTACTCCCCTCACGGGTGAGACGATGGAGGCGCATGTGCAGATTTGCATCAGCCATTGACAGAGAAGCACTATTATTATTATTATTATTATTATTATTATTATTATTATTATTATTATTATTATTATTATTATTATTATTATTATTATTATTATTATTATTATTATTATTATTATTATTAGTGGCACCGCGATAGCCCAGTGGTTAAGGTCTACCATCTGGGACCTGTCGCCAGTTCGATTCCCGTCGGTACCAGTATTTTCAAAGGATTTTTCTTTGAAAATAGTGGTCTGTCTGGAAGGCTTGGAGCTGCCTTGCGGGGGTGTCAGTAGAGCCTATCGTCAAATCTTCGTACTCCCCTCGCGGGTGAGACGATGGAGGCACATGTGCAGAAATGCATTCGCCATTGACTGAGAAGCACTACTACTACTAGTAGTAGTACTACTACTACTACTACTACTATTATTATTATTATTATTGTTATTATTATTATTATTATTATTGTGGACACCGTGATAGCCCAGTGGTCAAGTTCTACCATCTGGGCCCTGTCGCCAGTTCGATTCCCGTCGGTGCCACCAGTATTTTCATTGAACATACCGGTCCATCTGGAAGTGTTGGAACTGCCCTTGCGGGGGTGTCATTAGAGCCTATCGTCAATTCTTCGTACTCCCCTCACGGGTGAGACGATGGAGGCGCATGTGCAGAAATGCATCAGCCATTGACAGAGAAGCACTATTATTATTATTATTATTATTACAATTATTATTATTATGTATTATTATTTGGACACCGTGATAGCCCAGTGGTCAAGTTCTACCATCTGGGCCCTGTCGCCAGTTCGATTCCCGTCGGTGCCACCAGTATTTTCATTGAACATACCGGTCTATTTCTGGACCAGTATTTTCATTGAACATACCGGCCCGTCTGGAAGTGTTGGAACTGCCCTTGCGGGGGTGTCATTAGAGCTTATCGTCAATTCTTCGTACTCCCCTCACGGGTGAGACGATGGAGGCGCATGTGCAGAAATGCATCAGCCATTGACAGAGAAGCACTATTATGTATTATTATTATTATTATTATTATTATTATTATTATTATTATTATTATTATTATTATTATTATTATTATTATTATTATTATTATTATGTATTATTATTATGTATTATTATTATGTATTATTATTATGTATTATTATTATGTATTATTATTATTATTATTAACGTGGAAAAAGCGAACAGGAAAGAGAAGTGGGGTTTTGGAATACATGGTTTTACCAAGAACCTGCACGTTATAATACATGTCACAAGTTGTCGCTCTATTGGTCTAGTTGGTCTGCTTCGTCTCGCAAAAACAAAAAAGGGGATTGTTGCGCTACCTTGCCTCCCGCCGATGTCTCAATAAAATCCATTCTCGCCAGACAGTCGTTGCGAAGGTGGGCGACGGAGCTGCAGCCCACAGTCTGTCAATCGCCTGCCCGGAAATACGTCTCCGGAACCAGACGTTTTTGGCACATGTGGATACGTGTTGATCGCAAACCGCTTTGGAAAGAAATGGGGGGGAAACCACACTCAAGACCGAGTCTAGACCGGCCGGCACGCGCCTCACAAATTTCTTTCATCCTGACTCTTGATTATGGCTTTTAGAGGCGATCTACAGCCGTTGGTACCTGACTGGACCGGTGTGTCTAGCCAAATCCACTCACAACCAAACCCGAAAAGAGTGAACATATCGGAATTTAGAATTATTTAGCGGCATGTTAACATTGCTTAAAGTAGAGCCAAGAGCAGGCGCGGAAAAGTAGATGAGAGATGTAGTATTACACTGTATTACACTGTACGTAGCCAGCTTGCTCTGCAATATTCTCTGCAATCTCTGCTTAGCTGTTATCTTCGACCGCGACAAAAGGTCGAGCTGTATAAAGGGGCAGTGAGTACTGTATGTCCGTTTCTTTTCTAGTCAAACAATCTTCTGTATAGTGTGTGTGTGTTGTGTGTGTGTGTGTGTGTCACTGTGTGTGTGTGTATAATTTACATATTATTTGTTTGTTCATTTTTTTCTCTTTTGTTTTCTTTTTCTATGTTCTTTCTTTTTCTTTCCTCACTCCCATATGTTTTTTCTAAGGAGCTAAGCTGTCGAACTTTAGTTCCAGTTTTCCTTTTTGACCTGCACTGTTGTTCCTTAGAACCAGAGTTCTAACCAGATCGCACGATTATAGTTTGTATTTACGTCTTTCTCCTTTTTTTTCCCCATTAAACCTTGCTTATTGTAATAATAATAATAATAATAATAATAATAATAATAATAGTGCTTCTCTGTCAATGGCTGATGCATTTCTGCACATGCGCCTCCATCGTCTCACCCGTGAGGGGAGTACGAAGAATTGACGATAAGCTCTAATGACACCCCCGCAAGGGCAGTTCCAACACTTCCAGACGGGCCGGTATGTTCAATGAAAATACTGGTCCAGATGGATCGGTATGTTCAATGAAATAATAATAATAATAATAATAATAATAATAATAATAATAATAAGCAGCAGCGGCAGCAGTAGTAGTAAGTAGTGTAGTAGCAGTAATAGTAGTAGTCGTTGTAGTAGTAGTAGTAGTCGTTGTAGTAGTAGTCGTTATAGTAGTAGTCGTTGTAGTAGTAGTCAATTTTCCAGTTGGCTGAATAAGAAAAAACAGTTACCCTTTTAGCCTAGCCTAGTCGTAGTAGTAGTAGCAGTAGTAGCAGCAGCAGCAGCAGTAGTAGTAGTAGTAGTAGTAGTAGTAGTAGTAGTAGTAGTAGTAGTAGTATACATGACTGCCCTAATGGAAAGATTACGTCACGATCCGAAAAAACCCATGAATGCGTTGAGAAAGCTGATCCCACAGACACAGGGTCTGAAGACGTCGCCCACCCAGCTCCGCATAGATGATAAGGTAATCACCGACCCCAAAGGTATTGCCAATGCACTCAACAAACACTACACGGTCGGCTCCAAGGTCAGTGCCCAAATCCCCCAAGAACATAAAGTCAGAGAAGAGGAAATAGACCTAACGCAGAAACAACTGCCTACCTTTACACTCAAACGCATCCGACAGAATGATGTAGTCGAGACACTGAAACCAATAAACAGAAACAAAGCAGAAGATATAAACAAAATAAAGCCAGCCATAATGCAAGACCTTACAGAATACGTTGCTCCGATATTAACCAAGCTCTTTAATAAAGCTATAGAACATAACCAATACCCAGATGCACTAAAAATAACTAAAGTTATTGAAATATATAAAGCTAAAGATAGAACGTGCCTGAGAACTACAGACCTATCTCGCTACTGCCGATCATCGTAAGGTCTTTGACACTGTACGCAACAAGCAACTGATGACCCACCTTACCAGGTACGACATCCTCTCCCGAACTCAATATGCTTTCCGATCACATTCGAACACGACAATCACCACACAAACCATCCTAAACCACATCCAAAACCTCAAAGGCCCAGGACGGTATGTACTTGCTCTATTTATCGACCTAACACATACACATGGGTACCCCATAAGGAGGCAAGCAAGGCAGGAGGTAGTAAGATAGTTAGATTGACATGGGTTCACAAAGTAAAGTTAGATGAGAACGGGAAAAAGTTCATAAAGTCTCGTTTAGCTTTACGGGGAGATATGTTAGAACCCGGTGTTAGCTATAACCCAGATCAGCTCTTTGTTCCTTGCGCCGCGCACCATTCACTTTTATTTCTCGCCAAACTAGCTGCCTGGCACAAACACAAACTATACGGCATAGATTTTAAAAATGCATACCTAAATGCTCGTATGAATGACCCTGTTTATGCATATGCGCCAGAGAGTGTAGATAGAGAAGGGCATGAGGGGATGATATGGCGTATAGATGGTGCTTTATATGGTGCACCACAGGCAGGAAGAAGATGGTATGAGATATTAGCACCCAAGTTAGAGGAGCTAGGTTTTAGGTTGCTAGATTCAGACTTATGTATGTTTGTAGAAAATGATAAAGCTTTGAGAGAGGCGATAGTAGGGATATTTCATGTTGATGACTTGTTGTTCACCGCACCAAACAAACAAGCATATGAGCGTTTTGCGTCCGCATTAGAAAAACATTTCCCGCTCAAAAGACTCGGTATTGCCCGTGAATTCAAAGGAATAGAGATAGAGCAATCGAACGGGAAAATAATTTTGCATCAGCGAAAATATCAGCAGCAGATACTAAAAGAGGTATGCTACGATTCTGCTAAACCCGTTAGTACTCCAGCGCAAGAACATTTCACGGAACCGATGTCGGAATCAGCTAGCTTGCGAAAATTTTCAATTCCTAGTCTAGTTGGTCGTTTGCTATTTCTCGCAAAGATGACAAGACCCGATATAGAACAAGCACTAAATTCGGCAAGTGTCATGCAAACTATCGATAAGGGAATAACTTATGCGATGTTAGGCAGAATCTTTCGTTATTTAGTTAACTCTTATCGAGGTTTAGCTTACCATGAGCCTAAGTCAGAGCAAGAAGGGCAAACCTATCCAAAACTTTCCATGTGGCCCGACGCGGCTCACAAAGTTTGTAAGAAAACAGGGAAGTCCCGCACTGGATTCGTGATCCTATGGGGCAGCGATCCAGTTGCATGGTTATCAAAGCGACAGAGTCGCATCGCCCTGAGTTCCAATGATGCTGAAATATTTGCAGCAACTGAGTGCATTAGAGAGGGACTTGCACTAAAACACATTACACAAGAACTAAACATAGCCCAAAAGAGCCCGATAGAATTATTCGAGGATAACTCTCAGACAGTCTTAGCGGCAGAGAGGGGTATGTCAGGTAATAGAACTAAACACTTACCTTTAGAATTACACTTTATGCACCACCTACAGAGAGACGGTGAGATTAAGTTTGTAAAAGTAGGTACGAAGAAGCAGATAGGTGATGTAATGACAAAATATTTACCGAAAGAACAATTCGAGTATTTACTTAACAAATTTACGGTAAAGCTCAAGTAATTTCGGGATTTGCGTGTCCACTCACCTATATTTGCTTTGAGTGTTTTGTGCAGTTTGTTGCTTGTTGCAGCAGCTTTGTTTTGCGCAGGGGTCAAGAGCCGTCGAGCCGAGGCTGGGTAGCCGACTGCCACGCGAGGCCGGCAGCCGCGAGGCTTTCCCTGGCTAACTTAGCAATTTAAATTCTTTCTATCATTCTTTCTGTCCTAGAATAGGAAATCTAAATTTTTTTGATTTTGCTACCCTCTACGGGAAGCGCTTGCAAATTTTTGAACACATACATCATACATGTTACTGCATGACTACACATATATACATACATAGAGGATGTGATGTAAATGGGAGTTGATATTTAACCTTCGGGTAACCCATAACTGATCAACACTATTTTTTTAATATTTACACACTAATATAGCCTATGACTTGCGACTAAGGGGGAGCGTTGTAATGTACTACTAATACCCGTTACTCCACCTAGACAATTTACCGGTAATTTGGATAGTCTTAGTCATAGGCAGGTTCATAGGCCGGACAGTTATTAATACCTTTATTACTGACAAGGACACTTTCTAGAGTATTCGCGAATCATAGTCTGGAATGCCTAGAATCAAATAAGTATTACCATTCTGTAAAGGTCATAACATCATAAATTTGTGTGACCCAAAGTCATTAAAAGTCTTTTCTTCGGTTATTCTTTACCCTTAGCGGGGTAGCTTCCCTAAACTCTGCGTTTGAGTGATAGATTACTTTGAAAAAAATTAGTTTTCAGTTTTTGTGTCAGATTTTCATTTTTGTGATAATTTTTCGTTTTTGTGACAAAAATTTAAATTTTCCAATTTAACTGTAACATTTTGCGAAAATTTACGATGTTTTGCGGACGAATATAGCTGTTAATTTGAAAAATTTAAATTTCCAACCAAAATCAAATTCCAACCAAAACTGAAAATCTGACACAAAAACTAAAAAGTAATTTTTTTTGTTGTCTTGAATGTCAACAGCAGTAACTTATTTCAAAGGGGAGATTCTAACTTGAAGATATGTCATAACATGATACTATTATATCAATGGACAAATATGAGTGATCCCAAATAAAAATTAGAATATATGCACTAAAACCATAACATAGAAAATGTAATCATCATGCTTAACGTATGTATAAAACTTATATAAATGAGATGATCGGGGAAAGCCCGATATGCTGTGCAGGATCCCAATCGGGGAAAGCCCGATATGCATCGTCAGGAACGTATTGTCTGGATCTCTGCAAGGTTGGCAAAACATAAAGCATCAGATGAGCGTAAATTTTGCGTGAAATCCGCAAACCCGCATATACCAGTCTGCACACACCAATACCAGCAATGAGATATGCACAGAAATGATAATAAAAGCACATATTTATGATGCACATACGATAATAGAATAAAGACAGGTATAATTACTTCATATATGACCGAACAAGTATGACTTATATATCATATACATTACAGGTAAAGATATCACTACATAGCAGCAAAACAAACATGCTGGCCCTTCACAGCCTATAACGCAGTTATGAACATGCCGGTTCCGCTGCCTGAAGCACCTGCTGGTAAGATGTATATAATCATAGCATATAGATAAACATGTAACCATAAGAAACAACATATGACAACATCATCATGAAATAGTTTTGTTTAGATGCGCAACATTAGCAACATTACATCAGAAAACGTCAACATGAAGATAATAATAACATTAAGGGTTGCCTTTTAACATTAATTATCCATTACATCTGACGGTTGTCATAGGATACAAACATATACCGAGAATATGAGCGATCCGATCACATCGACAACTATGTCTACCATTTAGTTGCACTAACAGAACTATAACCATAGTACTTAGCTCCCTGGTGGCCTCATTGGATCTACTTAGTTTACGATCTATATGTCTGACCTTAACTATTACTATTAGCTATTATCATAACATTAATTTCGATTAAGTCTATATACCAAAGTAGATCATCGACACATGCGATATAATCTATGGAACATGTAAAAATTTCTAATGTCGCAATAACAGCAGTGGCTCTCTCTCCCCCTCGCTTTTCTGAGTTTTATGTAGCAAAAGTGAGTTTAGTTGATAAATATTTAGACATTAAAGGAGACGAAAGCAATATACACAAACAATGAAAATAAAGCAAACAATAACGTCATATAACGCATGGTGCGGAATGCATGTACGCTTTGGTCATAACTGCTTCCTTGGATCCGCTAGTTGGTTTTGGCATTCTACTTGCCTTCGCTGCATACCTCAGAGTGAGCGAGCTCTGTCATCTACACAAGGAAGATGTAATACTGCAGGGAGACAGTAGATTTGGTGCGGCTTACATGCACGTGGGCGTAGTGCTCAATGTATAATTTATTAATTAATAATAGTATTTAGTCATACCGGCCCACCCCCATGACAATTACCTATTTTACCTATATCACTCTAAGTGTAACGGTGAATTTAATGCTTTGGCGGTCTGTTGGGGCACTTAGTGACGTGTCATTATTCAAATATATATCTAAGTAAAAGTAAAGTTCCGAACCCTCTCGTCCAGTGGGCTATGGGCCTTGGCAGCGCTTAACTCTGGAGCACTGCAAGCAAGGAAGAAAGAAGACCATCGCCGATCTGGGAGGCGAGTCAAAAGGGTTGGTGCCACTCCAAAATTGGCACACAAAAAGGGAAGCTTCGCAACCCTGTGGCTCGTTTTTGAACGAATTGTACCTATCCCCGTTTTGGTTAGGTGACCGCGTCGTGGGACAAGGCAAGCACATCAGGCACAACAACTGGTCTGCAACAAAGGCAAAAAGCAAAAAGGACAGACAGCCTCTAAGACCTCAGACTCATGAGTGTTAGTACTCTAAGACGCACTTTCAAAAACAAAGGCAGTATGACGGGAAAAGGACAATATGACGGGAGAACCCCGTTCAAAGCGTTTCAACGAGAGATGGTTTTGGCCCTAGGGGCAAAAGGACTCAAGGGGGCACTAAAGACCCCTCAAGAACACATTAAGTTAGTTCATGAGAGTAATGTGAGTGCGTTGCACAGCAAAGGAAAGAAAGTCCCCAACTACATGTGGAGGTGGGGAGAGAGAGCAGGAAAGCAATCAGCAAGAGAGAGAGAGAGAGAGAGAGAGAGAGAGAGAGAGTAAAGATAGGGTTGAGAGAGGAGGAAGAGGAAGCTGAGTTAGACTCAGAGTCAGGGTCAGACAGGGAAAACCTTACCTCTTATTTTACTAAGACAGAAAGACAGCCTACGTTAGGGGCAGATAGTGGTGAGAGTGAGCAAAAGGGAGGAGAAGAGCAGGTGGAGGAGAGGGGGAGAGTGAATAGTCAGCCTTCACCTACTTATTCCACACCAGCAACGACAACAATCAGGACGAAGAGCAAGGAGCAAGTAGAGGAAAAAGAGAAGGAAGACAGACAGAATGATAGTAGCATATGAGGAGAGTTTGGAGCATGAGATGAAAAGACAGAGAGAGGAAGCTTTTTCGTTTGTGTTTGATAAGCTAGCAGGTAAAGCCAAGAGGAGTGTGGCAGATTTGGTGAGAGACACCTCACCAGACTTTGGTCAGAACTTGCACACTGTGTGGGCAAGACTAACCAAAAGGTTTGGTAAGGTGAGTGAGGAAGATGTGCAAGATAAAATAAATGCGATGAATGCATGGACATTTGATGAGGGGTGTGATTATGCTCCGCAGTTTGATGCGTTTGTTGCGTTAGATGAAGAGCTAAAGGCAGTAGGCAATAACACACCCCACAGAACAATGGAAACAATAATCACTAATGCCTTGCAAAACCCTGAGTATGCATCAGAGGGGGTGAGAAAGGATTGGGGAGGATAGATGAGCACGCTGAAGATGAATAAGAAGCTGCATGCATGGTCTTTTGAGGAATGGTGAGAGGGGCTGGAAGAAAGAGCGTTAGAGATAGATAGGAACAAAGAGAGAGAGAGAGAGAGAGAGAGAGAGAGAGAGAGAGAGAGAAGAAGAAGAGGAAGAAAGAAAAAGCACACGCAGGGAAAGATGCCAACAAAAGAGAGGAAGGGCAGAGAGGTGTGTGTTTTGGGTTTCAAAGAGAGAGTGGATGCAAGTGGGGGGATGAGTGTCGTTTTGCTCATACAGAGGGGTCAGTCACATATGCGTAGGGTGCCTGGGGTGTGTTACCTGTTTGAACAGTCAGGCAGCTGTGATAGATCTAACTGTAGGTTTAAACACACCACCACTAATTATAAGAAAGGGGGAGGGAAAGGAACAGGAACGAGAAAGAAGACGTGGAAGAAAGGAGAGAAATGTTTCAACTGTAACATGGAGGGGCATGTGTTCTGCGCATGTGAGAAGGAGTGCAGGATGTGTGGGGGTGAGCATAGACTACATGAATGTGAAGAGATGAAGAAGGCGAGAGAAGAGCCAGGTGAAAAGGAAGAACCGCGAGAGAAGGAAAAGAGAGGAAAAGTGGAACATGGAAAGATAGGAAGGGGGAGTAAGTCAGACACTTCTGACACAGATAGGGGGAGTGAGTCAGACACGGATGAGGAAGGTGAGAAGGTGAAAGCATTAAAAAGGACGATGAGATTTTTGACAGGGCGAGACAGAGTAGGCATGGTAAAGGAGAAGGCCCACATGGGCAAAGTGATAGTAGTACAAGAGAGAGAAGTATATCGTCAATGTGAGGGGCGAGTGTCAGGTGGGCAGCAATGATTTGTATGCACGCATGACATGGAGAGTGAGAATGTGTTGTTGCGAGAGGCAGCTTGTGGTTTGTTGAGAGGGCGATTTTGCGGGCTGCATACAGATCAGGAAAGAGAGAGTGAGAGGGAAGGCTTAGCCCCAGTGATGGGGGAGCAAAACATAATTAAACCACCTAAGCCTTTAGTTGAGAAGGAGAAGAAAGAGAAGGAGAAGCGCTCAAATCGCAGAAGCAAGAAAAAGAAGGGGAAAGGAAAGGCTGAGTCCAGTCAGAAGAGCCCAAGGAAAGGGCAAGGTTATTTTATGGAGTCGGGGAACCAAGGTGACTCTAACGACGACGACCAACGCGACGGGCGTGTGGGAGGCAGCGAAAGCGACAGCGGCGCAGATGCGGACCCGGAGCGGCGATTCCAGCTGGTAGAGCGTGCGGTGCGCAAGTGGTTCCACGACCCGGGCGGAGGACTACAGCGTCGGCAAGATGGCGGATGGGAGCCGGGAAGTTAAGGGACCCGGCGGCTTCATGGAAGCAAGAGAATGGGGGAGCGCGCAGTAGGCGGCGCAACAACTGGTCTTTTTGACTACTGCGTCAGCATAAGTTAAGTTGGTTAGAGGGATACAAAGTTAGTATTGCGTTAGTGCATATAGTTGTTAGTACGGCTCCGGTAATTTCTGAATAGGGCTACACATATTTACCATCATATATGCAAGGTTAGTAGCATAAGGTAGATGGGGCCGTTATTCCTTATTAATTAATAATAGTATTTAGTCATACCGGCCCACCCCAATGACAATTACCTATTTTTACCTATATCACTCTAAGTGTAACGGTGAATTTAATGCTTTGGCTGTCTGGGGTTGGGGCACTTAGTGACGTGTCATTATTCAAATATCTAAGTAAAAGTAAAGTACGAACCCTCTCAACCAGTGGTGCTTAGGTCCACTAAGACTGGACCTAACAAGTTTGCGAGAATCAGGAATCCTGAAGTCATCGCTACCCTGAAAGACATCGTGGGCGATGGCAGGAGGCAGTCTTCCTTGCTTATAAACTGCACCTCCTCCCGCTTCCAGGCGCTTTTCCGAAAGGCGGGTGAGCTACTTGGCCTGTCTTCGGTTGGATAAACGCAGCATTCATTGAGGCATGGAGCAGCTACGAGAGATCTTCTTTCGAATGTTAAGGTGGAGGATATTATGCTGCGAGGGAGGTGGGCGTCAACGCGGTCCGCAAGGCACTACATTCAGTGTAAAATCAGGAGGCCAAGCTCTGCTATCTTACGTCCACGTGGGGCCTCTGCTGGCTGGCCTGGCTGCATCTGCAGCTGCAGACATCTCAAGTCTCTATCGGACTGCATCTGGCAATTTCGTAAAGTCGCTTTCTAGCGGCCTGCGTGCTGCAAGGACTTCAAGGAAGAGTGCTAATATCAAGAAGACTATTGTGAGTTTCAATCAGACAGAGAGGCAGCTGCGCAATCCTTATAGCACTAAGAGGCACGATTTTAGTTTTTGCTCTTTTTTAGTTTTAATGTGCGCTAGCGCAGTGATACATGTTAGTGTTGGTTGGGCTTTTGTTTTACTTAAGTCAAATTTAATATTAACTGCATTACTTCTGCGGTGGCACCGCGCGTTATCTTTTTTTAAATAAATAACTTCTTTAGCAATTGTGGGCGCCGGTCCGGGAATGTTCAGTGTTTCACGGTTTTTTCCTTCCCCACCCCAGACCACTTTTGACGGAAAAGCTTGTATCTTTTCACACCATCTCTCAGGCTAGTCAGGAGCAAGACCTTCTTTTCTATAGCACTTGCTTTCTTTTGAACGTTTTTGTGTTTCTTTTGCTAGTATCGAGGGCCCACCTCATATATTTTGGTTTCGCTCCGGATCCTGTTAAGGTCTGCACGATTTCTTTTGTGCCACATGTTCTAGCTAGAAGTTGTGCCGACCTGACCTCTACTTTTATTTTTGTTCTTCTGT
>WBZZ01003838.1:67500-80000 GCA_019918135.1 Paulinella micropora | reverse complement strand
AATCTATAAACAGGCCGGTCCCTTTTTGCCAGATACGTCCCTCAAGCTATAAACAGGCCGGTCCCTTTTTGTCAGATACGTCGCTCAAGCTGTAAACAGGCCGGTCCTTTTTTTTGTTGAAAATTTCAGCCCACCAGTTAGAAATTTTAGCCCACCAGTCAGAAATTTTAGCCCACCAAGGAAAAAACCATATAATGTGGTGGGGGAGTATTTGGAAGAAATGAATGCATCCCAAACTCACCCAAACCGAAACCCACCACACGGGAGTGGTGGAGGGGGGAGTTCGCCCCCCCCCCCCCCCCCAAGGAAAAAAACATATAATGTCCTGGAAAAAAACCATATAATGTGGCATGGTCATCATGGTGCTATGATAGATGCATGATATATATAGATATAGATGGATGCATGCTGTGATGCTGTGATGGATGGATGGATGGATGGATGGATGGAGGACAATCTCCTAGGCCCTTGCTAGCTTTACACTTGACAGTGGAAACGAGATATTTAAGCGCGCTTTGCTGCGCTGTGCGTACCTGTATTTTATGTGCGTACCTGTATTTAATTATGTGCGTACCTGTACCCAGTGCCAGCCGCGCAGTACCCCAGTGCCAGCCGCGCAGTACCCCAGTGCCAGCCGCGCAGTACCCCAGTGCCCAAAATTTTTGTCAGATACGTCGCTCAAGCTGTAAACAGGCCGGTCCCTTTTTTTTTTTTTTTTGAAAATTTTAGCCCGCCAGTCAGAAATTTTAGCCCACCGGTCAGAAATTTTAGCTCACCAAGGAAAAACCCATATAATGTGGTGGGGGAGTATTTGGGAGAGATGATGGATAGTAACGCCCCCCCCAAACTCACCCAAACCGAAACCCACCACACGGGAGTGGTGGAGGGGGGCGGCAACATATACTGTGCTGGGAAAAAACCATATAATGTGGCATGGCAATCATGGTGAACATACATGGCTATGATAGATGCAAGATGATGCATGAGTACTTGCATGGTGTTATGCATGGTGTGATGCTGTGATGCATGGATGGAGGACAATCCCCTACCCCCTTGCTAGCTTTACACTTGATCGTGGAAACGAGATATTTAAGCGCGCTTTGCTGCGCTGTGCGTACCTGTATTTGCGTATGCGTACCTGTATTTGCGTATGCGTACCTGTCGCATTTAATCAAAAACACTACACGGAAGTGGTGGTGGGGGGCTATTGCAAGAATATGAAATACGTCGCTCAAAATATAAACAGGCCGGTCCCTTTTTGTCAGATACGTCGCTCAAGCTGTAAACAGGCCGGTCCCTTTTTTGAAATTTTCAGCCCACCAGTCAGAAATTTTAGCCCACCAGTCAGAAATTTTAGCCCACCATATAATGTGGTGGGGGAGTATTTGGGAGAGATGATGGATAGTAACGCCCCCCAAAACTCACCCAAACCGAAACCCACCACACGGGAGTGGTGGAGGGGGGCGCCAACATATACTGTGCTGGGAAAAAACCATATAATGTGGCATGGCAATCATGGTAAATCTCATAGATGGCTATGAGTCATGCGCCCTCATGGTGGATGGACAGATGGAGATTGGTGGGGAGTCATATATATAGTGGATGCATGCTGTGATGCATGGATGGATGGAGGACAATCCCCTACCCCCTTGCTAGCTTTACACTTGATCGTGGAAACGAGATATTTAAGCGCGCTTTGCTGCGCTGTGCGTACCTGTATTTGCGTATGCGTACCTGTATTTGCGTATGCGTACCTGTCGCATTTAATCAAAAACACTACACGGAAGTGGTGGTGGTGGGGGGGGGGGGGGCTATTGCAAGAATATGAAATACGTCGCTCAAAATATAAACAGGCCGGTCCCTTTCGCTCAAGCTGTAAACAGGCCGGTCCCTTTTTTGAAAATTTCAGCCCACCAGTCAGAAATTTTAGCACACCAGTCAGAAATTTTAGCCGACCATATAATGTGGTAGGGGAGTATTTGGGAGAGATGATGGATAGTAACGCCCCCCAAAATCACCCAAACCGAAACCCACCACACGGGAGTGGTGGAGGGGGGTGCCAACATATACTGTGCTGGGAAAAAACCATATAGGTGAATCTCATGACTATGATAGATGCAAGAAGTACTGCAAGATGATGCATGAGTACTTGCATGGTGTGATGCATGGTGTGATGCTGTGATGGATGCATGGAGGATAATCCCCTAGGCCCTTGCTAGTTTTACACTTGAATGTGGAAACGAGATATTTAAGCGCGCTTTGCTGCGCTGTGCGTACCTGTATTTATGTGCGTACCTGTATTGACGTATGCGTACCTGTCGCATTTAATCAAAAGCACCACACGGGAGTGGTGAGGGGGGGGGGGCGGGGGGCTATCGCAAGAATGTGAAATACGTCTCTCAATATACAAACAGGCCGGTCCCTTTTTGTCAGATACGTCGCTCAAGCTGTAAACAGGCCGGTCCCTTTTTTGAAAATTTTAGCCCACCAGTCAGCACACCAAGGAAAAAATAGATAATGTGGTGGGGGAGTATTTGGGAGAGATGATGATAGTAACGGCCCCCCAAAACTCACCCAAACCGAAACCCACCACACGGGAGTGGTGGAGGGGGGCGCCAACATATACTGTGCTGGGAAAAAACCATATAATGTGGCATGGCAATCATGGTAAATCTCATAGATGGCTATGAGTCATGCGCCCTCATGGTGGATGGACAGATGGAGATTGGTGGGGAGTCATATATATAGTGGATGCATGCTGTGATGCATGGATGGATGGAGGACAATCCCCTACCCCCTTGCTAGCTTTACACTTGATCGTGGAAACGAGATATTTAAGCGCGCTTTGCTGCGCTGTGCGTACCTGTATTTGCGTATGCGTACCTGTATTTGCGTATGCGTACCTGTCGCATTTAATCAAAAACACCACACGGGAGTGGTGTGTGTGTGTGGGGGGGGGGGGGGGGGCTAACGCGTTTAACGCAAGATACGTCGCTCAATCTATAAACAGGCCGGTCCCTTTTTGTCAGATACGTCGCTCAAGCTGTAAACAGGCCGGTCCTTAAAAAAAAAAATTTCAGCCCACCAGTTAGAAATTTTAGCCCACCAGTCAGAAATTTTAGCCCACCAAGGAAAAAACCATATAATGTGGTGGGGGAGTATTTGGAAGAAATGAATGCCTCCCAAACTCACCCAAACCGAAGCCCACCACACGGGAGTGGTGGAGGGGGGCGTTCGCCCCCCCCCCCCCCAAAGGAAAAAAACATATAATGTCCTGGGAAAAAACCATATAATGTGGCATGGTCATCATGGTGCTATGATAGATGCAAGATATATATAGATATAGATGGATGCATGCTGTGATGCTGTGATGGATGGATGGATGGATGGAGGACAATCCCCTAGGCCCTTGCTAGCTTTACACTGCTGACCAGTATTTTTCTATTATAATATCCTGGGAAAAAACATACAACAGGACACTTGACCACGGCTTTACCATTCATTTTTAGGAACGGCTGACCAGTGTAATTTCTATTATCAAGAAATATTTTTCCTTTTCCTACCTCCTTTATTTCCTAACTTAAACGCCCCTAAAATTGTTTCAAAGGGCTGAACTTATTTACTAAATCGCCATTTTTAGGAACGGCTGACCGATATACGCCCTTAAAATTATTGAAAAGGGCTGAACTTTTTTATTAAATCGCCATTTATTTTTATAAACGGCTGACCGATATAAATTTTATTAGAAAAAAATATAATAATAATAATAAATAATAGGCTTCCTCAGACTATAGCATCAGATCCAGATCCTGGACATGTGCCTCCATTGGGTCACCGGGGTCAGCCGATTCCAACGCATTGTCAGAACACCAAACAGACATAGCAGCAACAGCAACAGCAGGGGCAGATGGGGGCTGTGAAGTGCATGAAGAGCTAGATGCGAGGGTGTTAGCTGAAGAGAAGAACTCGGAGACACTATGCTGCGCTCCCGAACCCCTCTCTCTAGCCAGGACGTCCACACTGCGCGGACGGCCGCGCCGCGCAACATCAACATCACTTGGGGGAGAGGGTGGGACAGAAGCTGATGGAACCTCAGTGAGGTCAATCACCTCCTCGCCCCCATCCTCCACCCCAAGCTCCTCCCTTTTACCCTCCCTAGCAGACCAACACTCAGACACATATGATCCAAACAACACATCCAACTTTGGAGGGGGACGCAACGCTGTAACCCCTAACAACGCAGCAAGCCTAAAGTTACTGCGGAAGCGCGACTTCCCCTGAAAAAACTTACAAAACAATCGTGATTGATCCACAGGCGACATATCATCCCAACCCTGCCGCACAGAGCCCTCCCGCTCCCGCCCAAGCAACACATCCTCCACCACAACCTCACCGCCTACGACCTCACCACCCTCCTCACTCCCTCCATCCCCCTCAGCAGCCCCCACAGCCATGCCACCGAGCCTCTGCATACTCAGCAACAGCTGCTTACGTCTCCCCTCATGCATGGGGCAATCCCATAAGAATTGCGCAAGGGACTCATTGACATCATCATGACAACAGAAGCAGCGAGGGGACATGCCACTGATCAATTTGCTGCGGTACAACCGAAGGCGGTTGTTGCAGCTGAGCAACCTTCTCCGAAGCAGATTATAATGCGCATCATCAAGGGCTACCCATCTTGGGAACTCCTTAGTTCCAAAGACTTGTCTTAGGATGACTCGCAGGCCATCAGTAAGATTGCTGCCTGCCTCTCGCTTGTCCCACATCAGTTGCTGCACCATCTTGACGTCCTGCTGAGCCCACTTGTCCACAGTCGAACTCCAACCCTCGAGGTCCTTCTCTGAGCTATTTAGGAGCTCCTGAAGCCCTTGTTGTAGATCCATTGAGTCCCTGATAGCGCCTTCGGCCTCCGCAGTCCAGTCGGATTTGACTTGAGATGCGATGACAGGAAATCGCTCCTCCGGTAGAACATGCAGCCGTCCATAGAACTTCAGTTGCGCCGCCCGCCGCAAACGCTCCGCACTCAAAGAGCGCGCCAGAAAGAGTGTAATCCACTTGCTTGTCTTAGGGCTGATGCCGAGAATCATCCTCATGGGGCGCAGCATTGCTGCCTCCAGCTTGGTGAGCTGCGATACGGGGGCACGCCAGACATCGAAGGCGTACTTCAGCTTGGCCCCCACAAGTTGATTCCAGCACATGAGACGATACCTAGCTTGTACCTCACCTGCACACCACAAAGAGTACCAACCTGCGGTGGCGACTTCAGTGACACGCGTAGCCCGCAGGGCCTGCTCCTTCCACTTCAGGTCGTCGGTGATAACCACTCCCAGGTACTTGTACTGACTGGTGACACAAAGCTTCTGGCCGCGAAACCACACCACGGGCTCACCTCGCTCCCTGATACTTGGTCGTTTCGCCTTGCTCGACGTGTAAATGGGCATGATTTCCGTCTTGCCGGGCTTCAAGTTGACTTCCAGCCGGTAATCTTCCGCGAACTTGGCCACAACATTGACCATCTTCTGGAGCTCGGTGCGACTGTGAGCGATGAGGGCCACGTCGTCCGCGTATAGAAGTGCCTTGATGTCGTTCAGCCGCTTCACATCCGTGATCTTGAGGGCACTCGCCAGCCGATCACACAGCTCATCCATAAAGACGTTGAAGAGTGTGGGAGAGAGAGGGGACCCCTGTTGGACGCCTACACCCTCCAGTACTTCGGGGGTGAGTGCTCCATCAACTAGCACTTGCGACGAAGTCTGCTCGTAGCACCTGCGTAGCGTGCGCCAGAACTTGCCCCTTACACCCAGCTTCCAGAGCCTCTCAAATAGACC
Source organism: Paulinella micropora (assembly GCA_019918135.1). Classification (NCBI taxonomy): domain Eukaryota; phylum Cercozoa; class Imbricatea; order Euglyphida; family Paulinellidae; genus Paulinella; species Paulinella micropora. The sequence continues at coordinate 74,169 of WBZZ01003838.1, read as the reverse complement.
ATCTCTCCAAACAGACGGGAAAGCCTTGCGTAGATCGACGAACAGGACATACGACTCCCGCTTCTGCTGCTGACGCCCCTTCAACCTCTGCCAAAGGGTAAAGACCTGATCCGTAGTGCGACGCCCCGGGCGGAAGCCTCCCTGCTCTGGACGTAGCTTATCCGGGCCATCCACGAAGAGCGTTAGACGAGTAGCTAATAAGGACAGATACAGCTTTCCAAGGCAACTAATAATCGAGATATCCCTCCAGTTGTCAGGATCCGTAGGATCCCCACCCTTGGGGATATTGACGATGATTCCCTTGCCCCAAGCTTTTGGAGTCCTCTCGGCTTCTCGAATCCAGTTGAAGTACTGCGTTAAGTAGCCATTGATGTAGGCGCCGCCATACTTGAGCATCTCGTTCTTCACTTTGTCCTCGCCACAAGCTTTGTGGTTATTCAGGGCACGTTGCCTTGCAAGGACCTCCTCTTGCGTGAACGGCTTGTCCAGCTCTTCGCAAGTGTCTTCACCTACTTCGTGCTCCTTCATAGCCCGGGCCACCTCATCTCTGAAGCGATCGTTCCAGTGGAACTGCCGCTTAGCTTCGGCTTCCTCCCACTCCAGCGAGCCTGCTTCTGCACAGCACTCCACCACAACAGCCGCACTTGCCGGATTTTCCCGTGGCTTCACCGAATTTTTCCGAAATTCCTCCCACCGAGCGACCTTTTCCGGCAGCGTACACGCCAGTGAGCCATCCTCCCTTTGCACCGGCGCGGAGACCTTCGTTCTGCGTGCCCCGCCAAGCCGCTTCGCGAGTAGCCAAAAGCGCTTTGAGGATTGTTCGCGTTGACATTTGACCGCTTCTTCCTGCACTTGCTTGAAGGAGGCGGACTTCTTGGCCCGAGTTGCCTTCCGAATTTGCTTGCGGAGCCGTAGCCAATTCAGACGGGCTTCCGCATTCGATTCATCCCTCCTGTATGCTGCGTAGGCCTCCCGGCGCTGCTGAATGAGCTCCTTTAGCTCCCCGTCGAACCAATTGTTGGTGAAACGGGGTCGTATACATCTGGAGCCAAGGACCCGGTGCGCCGCCATTCGGAAGGACTGCGCCACTCGCTTGGTGACGTCATCTACCACCCGTTGGCTGTCGGCACCACCCGATAGGTCAAGCTCAGGCAGCTGATGCACTCCAAGCTTCTGTAGGCAATGCTGGAATACGTCATCGAACTTGTCGCGTAGATAATCCAGCGCTTGCTTCGCAGCGTGATCATTACCCGAGACACCAGCACCAATAAGCTTATCAACACGAAAGGACCTGTAAGGTTTCGCAGCCCGCTTTGGCCGGCGCTGGCCGCTCCACGTCAGTTCGGCCAATACTGCCTTGTGGTCCGTATCTTAGTTGTTGCAACGCCGTCTGCCTGCTTTCATCGTCCTCGTAGACCAGCTCCAGGTGACGAGACATTTGCTGGCCTTGCCACTCCGTTACCGGGACCACCAGACCAAGACCGCTCATTTTGGAGGCGATCTCCTGTAGATTGGCGCGTTCTGAGAGCCCCCAGACAATCAGATTACGCCCGTCCTTGTCGTACCGATCTACTCGCCGGTACCGTCGAGGCGGCGGTGCCATCTGCCATATAGCGCCGCTCGCCTTATGTTGAAGCGCCGACCCGTGTGCCAGGTTTGGGGAGGAAGGATGAGGCGCAGCTAAGATAGCCTCTCCACGTGGTTCAGGAATTCCGTCATATACGCGAGCCCTCATCCTCCCATCCTGGGACATCGGGCCAGAGCCCGTCGAAGAGGCATTCCCACGGGGATTGTCCAGGTCTTCGGCGATTCTACCTTGTTCCATAAGGGCCACAGTGGTAGCTCCGTGCTTCGCGTATTTGTAATCCATTGAGAGTAGTAGACGGCCAATGTCGCTGGCCATCACCGCCGCGCCTCTTTACGCCGAGGAAAGCACCCGTCCATGCAAATAGCATCGGCGGTATCTGCAACACACACTACACGCATTTTCGCCGGTGTCACTGGATGCTGCCACGTCGCTTCGTGCCCTTGGGCGCCCGCCAGCACCCCCAGCGTCACCAGAACCTGCTTCACGCACTACACACACTCTCCATCGCATCGCCAACGCCTCTACTCTCATGCCTTATGGACTTTCAGCTGCTCCTAACAATACACATCATGAGGTACGGGTGTCCCCGAGTGGAGCCAGATCGGACGGCGTGCCGCTGAAACTCCTCCCCCACGTGGGTATAGAAGGCGCGAACCTAGCGGCACCTATAGGGTCTTACAGACAAGTATAGTAATCCCAGCCGAAGCTGCTCAGTTAGAAATGCAACGGTGGAGGGTGTGCCTGCATGGGGCAAGGCACGGCAACGCAGCAAGGCACTGGCAAGGCATTGGGACCGACTGAAGCCCCTCTCCAACGTGCGCTCATCATGTGCTCCAGTTAGGCAACCCCGAAGAAGCGAAGATAGGGAGGAGACAAAACCCAGATAGGATGAAGATAGGATTAACATGAAGCCGAAATGGAGCCGAGTTGGAACAGGCCAACTCGGCCCCATCTCGGCTCAATGTGAATCCTATCTTCAACCCATCTCGGTACTGTTTCCTCCCAATGCTCAGCTCAACAAGATCACCAAACCGGAACTGGAAGCCCCCAGGCATTTACTCGGCAGGAAATTCGGCGAAAATGGGCTAACCACGAAACCAGACCCAACCCAACAGCCAAGAAAAACGAGCCAACCAACAATCCAACAGACAACCCCACAACTGCCTGGCCGAACCCCTACCGAGTAAATGCCCAGTTGAGAGTTGCGAATATCCCGGTGACCGCCCTCCCCAAGCGGTCACCTTCGTGGGGAGAGGCCCAACCACCTCCTCTTCCCGTTGAGTGCCATCTTGTGCACCCCTCCAGAATAATAAATAATAATAATAATAATAATAATAATAGTAATAATAATAATAATAATAATAATAATAAATTAATAATAATAATAATAATAATAATAACAATAATAATAATAATAATAAATAATAAATAATTAATAATAATTAATAATGATAATAATAATGAATAATGATAATAATAATAATAGTGCTTCTCAGTCAATGGCGAATGCATTTCTGCACATGTGCCTCCATCGTCTCACCCGCGAGGGGAGTACGAAGATTTGACGATAGGCTCTACTGACACCCCCGCAAGACAGCTCCAAGCCTTCCAGACAGACCAATACTTTCAAAGAAAATATCCTTTGAAAATACTGGCACCGACGGGAATCGAACTGGCGACAGGTCCCAGATGGTAGACCTTAACCACTGGGCTATCGCGGTGCCACTAATAATAATAATAATAATAATAATAATAATAATAATAATAATAATAATAATAATAATAATAATAATAATAATAATAATAATAATAGTGCTACTCTGTCAATGGCTGATGCAAATCTGCACATGCGCCTCCATCGTCTCACCCGTGAGGGGAGTACGAGGAATTGACGATAGGCTCTAATGACACCCCCGCAAGGGCAGTTCCGACACTTCCAGACGGACCGGTATGTTCAATGAAAATACTGGTGGCACCGACGGGAATCGAACTGGCGACAGGGCCCAGATGGTAGAACTTGACCACTGGGCTATCACGGTGTCCATTATAATAATAATAATAATAATAATAATAATAATAATAATAATAATAATAATAATAATATAGTAATAAATAATAATAATAATAATAATAATAATAATAATAATAATAATAATAATAAATATGAATAATAATAATAATGAATAATAATAATAATAAATATGAATAATAATAATAATAATTAATAACAATAATCATTAATAATAGTAATAATAATATATTAATATTAATAATAATAATAATAATAATAATAATAATAATAATAATAATAATAATATAAGAATAATAATAATGATAATGATAAAAACAATAAATATTAATAATGATTATGATAATAATTGTAATGATTTATTATTATTATTATTATTATTATTATTATTATTATTATTATTATTATTATTATTATTATTATTATTATTATTATTATTATTATTATTATTATTATTATTATTATTGGACACCGTGATAGCCCAGTGGTCAAGTTCTACCATCTGGGCCCTGTCGCCAGTTCGATTCCCGTCGGTGCCACCAGTATTTTCATTGAACATACCGGTCTATTTCTGGACCAGTATTTTCATTGAACATACCGGCCCGTCTGGAAGTGTTGGAACTGCCCTTGCGGGGGTGTCATTAGAGCTTATCGTCAATTCTTCGTACTCCCCTCACGGGTGAGACGATGGAGGCGCATGTGCAGAAATGCATCAGCCATTGACAGAGAAGCACTATTATTATTATTATTATTGTTATTTTTATCATTATGATGGGAGGGAAAAAGAAAGAGAGATTACCTTGGTGGAAGGAAGAGCTCTTGCAAGAACTGCGGCCTATAAATAAATATACAATTATAAATCTGCAACTCGAAACAGCTACACGCCCTCATTTAACAATGGCAACAAACACACCCACATACAAAGTTTTAAGACGAAATAGAGTAAGCGTCCCCCTCCCCCCCCCCCCCGGACACACGTACAGCAAAACGTTAACTTGAAACAAAATCACAAAAAATGTGAATACATACCAAGCTCCCTTACACTTCTAGCACTTCTTTCCACATAACACTCACACATACACAAACACACACACACACACACACACATATATAAATTTCTATATAAACGCACACACACAAACAAAGGACACATGCAGGTTCAAGAGGTCATGCATCTCGAAGCTCGCAGCGTTTTCGAGTTCTGCGAGAAGCACAGCAAAAAAACCAAGAAATCTCAAGAGTCGCGCGCTCCCAGTCAAAAAAATCAAGGGCCAGTTAAAAACCGCTCGGGCCGGGCTATGCCACCCGGCTGGTTCATTTTTGGCCCTTGGCAAAAACACCACATGGGAGTGGTGGTGGTGGGGGGGGGGGGCTAACTGAAGAATGTGAGATACGTCGCTCGAAAATAAGTGAAAAAACCATATAATGTGGTATTTGGAAGAGATGGATGAGTACGTCCCCCCCCCCAATTAAACTCACCCAAACCCAAACCATCACACGGGAGTGGTGGGGGGGGGGGGGGGGCGTTGTAACGCCCTCATGGTGGATGGACAGATGGAGGATGGTGGGGGAGTCATAGTGGATGCATGCTGTGATGCTGTGATGGATGGATGGATAGATGGAGGACAATCCCCTACCCCCTTGCTAGCTTTACACTAGACCGTGGAAACGAGATGTTTAAGCGCGCTTTGCTGCGCTGTGCGTACCCTGTATTTGCGTATGCGTACCTGTATTGACGTATGCGTACCTGTCGCATTTAATCAAAAACACCACACGGGAGTGGTGAGGGGGGGGGGGGCGGGGGGCTATCGCAAGAATGTGAAATACGTCTCTCAAAATATAAACAGGCCGGTCCCTTTTTGTCAGATACGTCGCTCAAGCTGTAAACAGGCCGGTCCCTTTTTTGAAAATTTTAGCCCACCAGTCAGAAATTTTAGCACACCAAGGAAAAAACCATATAATGTGGTGGAGGAGTATTTGGGAGAGTTGATGGATAGTAACGGCTCCCCAAAACTCACCCAAACCGAAACCCACCACACGGGAGTGGTGGAGGGGGGCGCCAACATATATTGTGCTGGGAAAAAACCATATAATGTGGCATGACAATCATGGTAAATCTCATAGATGGCTATGAGTCATGCGCCCTCATGGTGGATGGACAGATGGAGGATGGTGGGGAGTCATATATATAGTAGATGCATGCTGTGATGCATGGATGGATGGAGGACAATCCCCTACCCCCTTGCTAGCTTTACACTTGATCGTGGAAACGAGATATTTAAGCGCGCTTTGCTGCGCTGTGCGTACCTGTATTTGCGTATGCGTACCTGTATTTGCGTATGCGTACCTGTCGCATTTAATCAAAAACACCACACGGGAGTGGTGTGTGTGGGGGTGGGGGGGGGGGGGGGGGGGCTAACGCGTTTAACGCAAGATACGTCGCTCAATCTATAAACAGGTCGGTCCCTTTTTGTCAGATACGTCGCTCAAGCTGTAAACAGGCCGGTCCTTTTTTTTTTTTTTTTTTTTTTTTTTTTTTTGTTGAAAATTTCAGCCCACCAGTTAGAAATGTTAGCCCACCAGTCAGAAATTTTAGCCCACCAAGGAAAAAACCATATAATGTGGTGGGGGAGTATTTGGAAGAAATGAATGCCTCCCAAACTCACCCAAACCCAAACCCACCACACGGGAGTGGTGGAGGGGGGCGTTCGCCCCCCCCCCCCCCCCAAAGGAAAAAACATATAATGTCCTGGGAAAAAACCATATAATGTGGCATGGTTATCATGATGCTATGATAGATGCAAGATATGTATAGATATAGGTGGATGCAAACTGTGATGGATGGATGGATGGATGGAGGACAATCCCCTAGGCCCTTGCTAGCTTTACACTGCTGACCAGTATTTTTCTATTATAATATCCTGGGAAAAAACATACAACAGGACACTTGACCACGGCTTTACCATTCATTTTTAGGAACGGCTGACCAGTGTAATTTCTATTATCAAGAAATATTTTTCCTTTTCCTTCCTCCTTTATTTCCTAACTTAAA
>WBZZ01003838.1:57500-62500 GCA_019918135.1 Paulinella micropora | reverse complement strand
CTCCCCTCACGGGTGAGACGATGGAGGCGCATGTGCAGAAATGCATCAGCCATTGACAGAGAAGCACTATTATTATTATTATTATTGTTATTTTTATCATTATGATGGGAGGGAAAAAGAAAGAGAGATTACCTTGGTGGAAGGAAGAGCTCTTGCAAGAACTGCGGCCTATAAATAAATATACAATTATAAATCTGCAACTCGAAACAGCTACACGCCCTCATTTAACAATGGCAACAAACACACCCACATACAAAGTTTTAAGACGAAATAGAGTAAGCGTCCCCCTCCCCCCCCCCCCCCCCCCCGGACACACGTACAGCAAAACGTTAACTTGAAACAAAATCACAAAAAATGTGAATACATACCAAGCTCCCTTACACTTCTAGCACTTCTTTCCACATAACACTCACACATACACAAACACACACACACACACACACACATATATAAATTTCTATATAAACGCACACACACAAACAAAGGACACATGCAGGTTCAAGAGGTCATGCATCTCGAAGCTCGCAGCGTTTTCGAGTTCTGCGAGAAGCACAGCAAAAAAACCAAGAAATCTCAAGAGTCGCGCGCTCCCAGTCAAAAAAATCAAGGGCCAGTTAAAAACCGCTCGGGCCGGGCTATGCCACCCGGCTGGTTCATTTTTGGCCCTTGGCAAAAACACCACATGGGAGTGGTGGTGGTGGGGGGGGGGGGGCTAACTGAAGAATGTGAGATACGTCGCTCGAAAATAAGTGAAAAAACCATATAATGTGGTATTTGGAAGAGATGGATGAGTACGTCCCCCCCCCCCCCAATTAAACTCACCCAAACCCAAACCATCACACGGGAGTGGTGGGGGGGGGGGGGGGGGCGTTGTAACGCCCTCATGGTGGATGGACAGATGGAGGATGGTGGGGGAGTCATAGTGGATGCATGCTGTGATGCTGTGATGGATGGATGGATAGATGGAGGACAATCCCCTACCCCCTTGCTAGCTTTACTAGACCGTGGAAACGAGATATTTAAGCGCGCTTTGCTGCGCTGTGCGTACCTGTATTTGCGTATGCGTACCTGTATTGACGTATGCGTACCTGTCGTATTTAATCAAAAACACCACACGGGAGTGGTGAGGGGGGGGGCGGGGGGCTATCGCAAGAATGTGAAATACGTCTCTCAATTTATAAACAGGCCGGTCCCTTTTTGTCAGATATGTCGCTCAAGCTGTAAACAGGCCGGTCCCTTTTTTGAAAATTTTAGCCCACCAGTCAGAAATTTTAGCACACCAAGGAAAAAACCATATAATGTGGTGGGGGAGTATTTGGGAGAGATGATGGATAGTAACGGCCCACCAAAACTCACCCAAACCGAAACCCACCACACGGGAGTGGTGGAGGGGGGCGCCAACATATACTGTGCTGGGAAAAACCATATAATGTGGCATGGCAATCATGGTAAATCTCATAGATGGCTATGAGTCATGCGCCCTCATGGTGGATGGACAGATGGATATGGTGGGGAGTCATACATATAGTGGATGCATGCTGTGATGCATGGATGGATGCAGGACAATCCCCTAGGCCCTTCCTAGCTTTACACTTGATCGTGGAAACGAGATATTTAAGCGCGCTTTGCTGCGCTGTGCGTACCTGTATTTATGTGCGTACCTGTATTTAATTATGAAAGTAGGAACATATATATATATATGTAGAAAAAATATAGAATATTATTTCATATGTTAGAGTCTCCCATCTTCAGCGCTAGCTTTCATCCTCGAGCTCATTTCCTATCTCCAATCCCCCATCCCTTCGACCATCTCCCATTTCTCATCTCTCATACCCTATTGGAGAGCTTTGGCACTTGCCAAAAGCACCACACGGGAGTGGTGTGTGTGTGTGTGTGGGGGGGGGGGGGGGAGGAGCTAACGCAACGTGCACGGAGAAACAACTACAATATTCGTAACAATAATATTATTTATATGATTTTATTAGTAATACAATAAAGAAATAAACAAAATTAATAGAATCTGAAATGAAGCGAAAGTAGAGAAACCTAATGAATTCATACTTGAAGTTGATATTCCTAGTCTCAGAATATGATGAACAAAATCATGTCCATTAATAGCTGCGATTACTTCTTGAGGAGTACGGTAACTGGGATTCTGGACAATTAAAGTACAAACCGCTAAAAGTTGTCTTATGTCACCATCAACAGAAAAATCATCGAGTAGTTGCTCCTGACGATCAGTTTCAATATAATCAAAAGGTCTCAAGCCAGAAACATTAATTTGTCTCGCTTGAAAATTCAAAGCGTATTCTCTGACCAGCATGTTCCAAATTGTGCTGGGGATAAAGCTTTGAGCTTCAAATGGAAGGAGATTAACAGCTGATGGTTGATTTTGCAAGACTGAATCCCTGTATTCGCTTGCAGCATGAATGATAGCAACAAAAAGCCACGAAGACGTTTCAGCAAAACGGTTTCCCCATGATCTTCGCTGAAGCGTAGAGTTAGAGGATGAAGGTAGAGAGGAAGAAGTTGAACGAAAAATAGGAACAGAAGAAATAGGAGGTGATGAGCTAGGTAGCAAGGTTGAATTAGTTAATGGATCATTATCGATGTAAAATTGTTCGAGCGTACCATTATCTATATCTCCTAACATAAGGTCTGCAGCTGCTTGAGTAGATAATGCAGGAGACGAAGAAAGAAAGGAAGAAGAAGTAAATAACGACGTATCTGTAATATTAGTATTACTGAATATGTTATTTTCAGTGTTTATGGCAGAATCGAACGTACTTATATTTCCAAAGATTGGATCAGGATAAGAAATATTTACATCAGATGGGAAAATATCAAGAATGTTATGATTATCAGGAGCTGAGTATGAAGTCGTGGAAAGGATTAAAGGATTAGAAGAAGAAGAAGAAGAAGAAGAAGAAGAAGAAGCAAGGCGGCGCCTGCGGCGCTCTGATTCAAGGTCTCCAAGCAGTGATGATATCCTTAAAGAAGTGCTAGTAGGACTCGTGGTAGCAGGAGGGGTGCTAGCAGGAAGTGCGCTAGCAGGAGGTGGAGCGGGAGGTGGAGCAGGAGGTGTAGCAGGAAAGTGAGGAGGAGGTGAAGGAGGACGTGGAGCAGGAGGTGGAGCTTGATTGCTTGAGCTATCAGAAGGAGAAATCCCAAGTTGTTGTTCTACGTCTCCAAGTTCTACTTCGAGCTGTCCAAGAGTTTGACGTAAATCAACCAATCTTGCTTCACGTCTTTCTCTCGCTTGACGGAGTATTCGAACTCTACTTCCAGGTAAGAAATGATGCCAGTTTGTAACATCTTGACGGCAAAACGCAAGTACCTTTCTGATTGATGTCTAGCTTGTTCTCGTATAAAAGTTTCAATGCAAGGTTGGCAAAAATCTCTGTGTCAGCAAGGTTGCAGAACATAAAACGGCAGTTCTTGATCTTGTAGCTCAGGTTCACAGCAATTAATACCACAAATAAAAATAGCTAGATCTACATGTTGGCATGATTCTTCTGCAGCTGCAAGAGATGCAGCTGTTTCTTCTGCGTCAATGAGGTTTCTAAATCTTTGAATTTCAGCAGAAAATAAAGAACGTCTGTTTTGTAGGCGATGCTGCAGCATGTGTGTTCTGTTGTCAGATAGTTCGCTAGAAAGTAAATCATTAGCTTGTCTTAAAAGATCTTGCTCATTCACATGCGATGTTGAGTTAGTGTGTGATTGTGGAGGTCCTTGTTGAGCTTCAGAAGTATTTTCGTGTGAATTTGAATTACTACAAAAAATATGTGCCAGTGCAAGAGTTCTATCTGGGTGGTCAGGTGGTGGACCGGGATCATAAGAAGTGGAACTTGCGGTTCTGTTGGTGTATTGAGGGAAAGCGAGAAAAATTTCTTCAAAAACAACATTTCGTGTGTAAACACCAGGATAGCCCGAAATTCTTCCTTGTCGACCAGGAACGTTAACAACTGTGACACGAATGTCACGTGGAGATCCAACTCGTGATAATGCAACCATTAGTTGACCATGGGAAAAACAGGGTTTGGAAGAAAAATTCCAGCTCTGCCAATCGTTTGGCCTTGTCCCTTGTTTATACTAACTGCGTACGCAAGTATAACAGGAAACTGTATTCGCTGGAGCTCGAACGGTAAAGCGCCTCTTGATTGGATCATTCTGATGCGAGGAAGGTACACGTCTTCTCCAGCATGTGGTCCACTTACCAAAACTCCTCTTAAGAGGTAGGGACTGATAGTATTAACGCGAAGACGTGCACCATTACAGATACCTCTAGCAATATCCCAATTGCGAATCAGCGTGCAGATTGCATTTCTACGAAGTGATATCTCATGACGTGGCAGGCCAGAGGGGTTGAAAGAATTCAGAACTTCGATTGGGTAAAGGTTTGGATTATCTTGAGGCCCGACAGAATCAACAGAGTAAGCTACCCAGTTTGTATTATTTGGATCTGGTAACTGGTTAACAATGAATCGGTTGATAGCAGCGCAAGCATCATTTGTCAGACAGAGAATACAGCGTGTGCGCAGAAAATCATTATTAGCCATGTTCTGAAGATGATTAGCAATGGATAGTAACGGCTCCCCAAACTCACCCAAACCGAAACCCACCACACGGGAGTGGGGGAGGGGGGAGCCAACATATACTGTGCTGGGAAAAAACCATATAATGTGGCATGGCAATCATGGTAAATCTCATAGATGGCTATGAGTCATGCGCCCTCATGGTGGATGGACAGATGGAGATTGGTGGGGAGTCATATATATAGTGGATGCATGCTGTGATGCATGCTGTGATGCATGGATGGATGGAGGACAATCCCCTGGGCCCTTGCTAGCTTTACACTAGACCGTGGAAACGAGATATTTAAGCGCGCTTTGCTGCGCTGTGCGTACCTGTATTTATGTGCGTACCTGTATTGACGTATGTGTACCTGTCGCATTTAATCAAAAGCACCACACGGGAGTGGTGAGGGGGGGGGGGGGGCG
>WBZZ01003838.1:40000-45000 GCA_019918135.1 Paulinella micropora | reverse complement strand
TACTGATGCAGCTAATGGCATATCCTCAACGGACATAAGCCTCCAATACCCTTGTTCGAGGTCCTCCACCCCCCCGTGTCAGTCTCTCGCCTGATGATCGGGGCCACCGATGGAGCTCCTGAGGGCAAGACTGCACTAAGCCGAGGTTATTCCGCAGTCCCAGCAACCTCTTGCAAGACGTCACCGAATGTGCAAGTGCATACACCAAGCGCGGTTGCTAGAGCTGCCTCGAAACCCCACCCATAACAATCTGGTGTCTGCTGGGTCCTGGGCTATCAACCAGCATATGCGGAGTTTAAGATCTTTTACGCGCGCAACGACCCTCCTCCCCAGCATCTACCACCAAAGGGTTATGAGTTGGCGTCACAGTTTAACGCCTTGAGGCCATTGGGCTGGAACTCTGTTTAGCAAGTGTGACTAGGTTTTTTCATCGGAATAATAATAATAATAATAATAATAATAATAATAATAATAATAATAATAATAGTAATAATAATAATAGTAATAATGATAATAATAATAATAATAATAATAATAACAATAATAATAACCAAACATGCGCGTGATGTGCTCAGCACAACTTTTCCGCCCAACTTGATTATCATCAGTATTACTGTTATTTATTATTATTACATAATATTACATAATATTATATTATATTACACTATATTATATTATATTATATTATATTATATTATATTATATTATATTATATTATAATATTATATTATATTATATTATATTATATTATATTATATTATATGGTATTATATTATATTATATTATATTATTATATTATATTATATTATTATATTATATTATATTATATTATATTATATTATATTATATTATATTATAATTATAATTATAATTATAATTATAATTATAATTATAATTATAATTATAATTATAATTATGTGATGGAGGCGCATGTGCAGAAATGCATCAGCCATTGACAGAGAAGCACTATAATTATAATTATAATTATAATTATATTATATTATTTTATATTATTTTATATTATATTATATTATATTATATTATATTATATTATATTATATTATATTATAGTATATTATATTATATTATATTAATATTATATTATATTATATTATATTATATTATATTATATTATATTATATTATATTATATTATATTATATTATATTATATTATATTATATTATATTATATTAATAATTATATTAATAATTATATTTATATTTATATTTATATTTATATTTATATTTATATTTATATTTATATTTATATTTATATTTATATTTATATATATTTATATTTATATTTATATTTATTATATTATATAATATTATATAATATTATATCATATCATATCATATCATATCATATCATATCATATCATATCATATCATATCATATCATATCATATCATATCATATCAATCATATCATATCATATCATATCATATCATATTATATTGTATTGTATTATATTATATTATATTATATTATATTATATTATATTACATTATATTTATTATATTATATTATATTAATATTATATTATATTATATCATATCATATCATATCATATCATATCATATCATATCATATCATATCATATCATATCATATCATATCATATCATATCATATCATATTATATTGTATTGTATTATATTATATTATATTATATTATATTATATTATATTACATTATATTTATTATATTATATTATATTATATTATATTATATTATATTATATTATATTATATTATATTATATTATATTATATTATGTTATATTATCCCGATGAAAAAACCTAGTCACACTTGCTAAACAGAGTTCCAGCCCAATGGCCTCAAGGCGTTAAACTGTGACGCCAACTCATAACCCTTTGGTGGTAGATGCTGGGGAGGAGGGTCGTTGCGCGCGTAAAAGATCTTAAACTCCGCATATGCTGGTTGATAGCCCAGGACCCAGCAGACACCAGATTGTTATGGGTGGGGTTTCGAGGCAGCTCTAGCAACCGCGCTTGGTGTATGCACTTGCGCATTCGGTGACGTCTTGCAAGAGGTTGCTGGGACTGCGGAATAACCTCGGCTTAGTGCAGTCTTGCCCTCAGGAGCTCCATCGGTGGCCCCGATCATCAGGCGAGAGACTGACACGGGGGGTTGGAGGACCTCGAACAAGGGTATTGGAGGCTTATGTCCGTTGAGGATATGCCATTAGCTGCATCAGTACGCCTCAGATATAGTAAATCTGCCTTGGAGTGTTGACTGTGACATATTTGAGGGAAATCCCGATGAAAAAACCTAGTCACACTTGCTAAACAGAGTTCCAGCCCAATGGCCTCAAGGCGTTAAACTGTGACGCCAACTCATAACCCTTTGGTGGTAGATGCTGGGGAGGAGGGTCGTTGCGCGCGTAAAAGATCTTAAACTCCGCATATGCTGGTTGATAGCCCAGGACCCAGCAGACACCAGATTGTTATGGGTGGGGTTTCGAGGCAGCTCTAGCAACCGCGCTTGGTGTATGCACTTGCACATTCGGTGACGTCTTGCAAGAGGTTGCTGGGACTGCGGAATAACCTCGGCTTAGTGCAGTCTTGCCCTCAGGAGCTCCATCGGTGGCCCCGATCATCAGGCGAGAGACTGACACGGGGGGTTGGAGGACCTCGAACAAGGGTATTGGAGGCTTATGTCCGTTGAGGATATGCCATTAGCTGCATCAGTACGCCTCAGATATAGTATTATTATTATTATTATTATTATTATTATTATTATTATTATTATTTATATTGACACCGTGATAGCCCAGTGGTCAAGTTCTACCATCTGGGCCCTGTCGCCAGTTCGATTCCCGTCGGTGCCACCAGTATTTTCATTGATCATACCGGTCCGTCTGGACCAGTATTTTCATTGAACATACCGGTCCCCGTCTGGAAGTGTTGGAACTGCCCTTGCGGGGGTGTCATTAGAGCCTATCGTCAATTCTTCGTACTCCCCTCACGGATGAGACGATGGAGGCGCATGTGCAGAAATGCATCAGCCATTGACAGAGAAGCACTATGATTTATATTATTATAATTCTTATCATTATTATCATTATGATTGACCAAACATGTACTTGATATGCCGTTGTTTGTTTTGCTCAGCACAACTTTTCCATTCAACTTGCCCGCCTGGTTCGAGACAAGGTCTCTCTCTCTCTCTCTCTCTCTCTCTCTCTCTCTCTCTCTCTCTCTCTCTCTCTCTCTCTCTCTCGTATCCCACATATCTCGCTACCCACCCACCTATCTACCTAGCTGCTACGCATGCGATGCTCAGCCAGAGCCCACGACACGCTGGAACACTATCTTCTATACCTACCTACCCACCCAGCTATCTTCCTAGCTATCTACCTATCTACCTAGCTATCTGCCTGCGCATTCTGGAAGCTCAGCCAGTGCCCACGACACGCTGGAACACAATCTTCTATACCTACCTACCCAACCAGTTGTCTTCCTAGCTATCTACCTATCTACCTAGCTATCTGCCTGCGCATTCTGGAAGCTCAGCCAGTGCCCACGACACGTCCGCTGGAACACTATATTCTATACCTACCTACCCATCCAGCTATCTACCTTAGCTATCTAGCTAGCTATATCTATCTGCAGGCTAGTCTGGAGGCGCAACTAGGGCCGAAGACACGTCCGTATACCTACCTACCCACCCAGCCATCTTCCTAGCTATCTAGCTAGCTATATTTGTCTGCAGGCTAGTCTAGAAGCGCAACTAGGGCCCAAGACGCGTCCGTATACCTACCTACCCACCCAGCCATCTACCAAGCTATCTAGCTTGCTATATCTGTCTGCAGGCTAGTCTAGAAGCGCAACTAGGGCCGAAGACACGTCCGTATACCTACCTACACCCAGCCATCTTCCTAGCTATCTAGCTAGCTATATCTGTCTGCAGGCTAGTCTAGAAGCGCAACTAGGGCCCAAGACGCGTCCGTATACCTACCTACCCACCCAGGCATCTTCTAGCTAGCTATATTTGTCTGCAGGCTAGTCTAGAAGCGCAACTAGGGCCCAAGACGCGTCCGCTGGAACAGATGTACTGCAAGCCAGAGAAACGGGTCTGTGTGTGTATGGGTGTGTGTGTGTGTGTGTGTGCGTGTATGTGTGTATGTATATACTGCAAACCAGAGAAAAAGATCGATTTCGCACCTGATTGCCTGTCTCTTATATATATATAAATATATATATATATACATATATATATATACTCTTATATATACATATTATATATATATATACAATATATATATACATATATATATATATATATATATGTGTGTGTGTGTGTGTGTGCATGTGTGTGTAACGGGTCGACATCGCACCTCCTTGCCCCTTTAGATGAGATATCGACTAATGTCAGAAAAAGGAGCTTCTGATTTCGTCAACCAAGGAAATCTGTGGGTAAAGTATTAACCCGATGCCCAGCTAAGCCGTGATGTTTGCACGGAAGGGACTGATACAGGCGATACCAAAGCTCCCTAGTACCAGGCGGGGCCAGGGCTCGTTCCATAAGCGCCCCTTGCAGAACGAGCTCCCACCTCCATTACAGAGGACCCAGTAAGCAGATGGAGTTTCGAGACTGTTCGACAGTCTAGTATAAACCGACAGAGCACTGTGGGTTTTATTCCGGGCTCAACAAGCGAGAAAGGGCACCCTGAGGGAACAGGATTGTGCTTCCCGTCGCTATTTCGGCATGTGACTTATAGGCGTATGGCTAGGCACACATAAGGCACCCCACCACGGGCCCAGCACACCCACACCATCCCCTAATTCTCTGTCTGTCGACAGATGGCACCCATTTCAAAAAAACCAAGCCCAAGGGAGGGTCAGTGACACCTCAAGTGGCCTTGGTTCACTCCGTGGAGTAAGTGATGAGATCAACTGATGAGATATCAGATAGATAGATAGATAGATAGATAGATAGATAGATAGATAGATAGATAGATAGATAGATAGATAGAT
>WBZZ01003838.1:5000-10000 GCA_019918135.1 Paulinella micropora | reverse complement strand
GAGGCCTAGCTTTCACATGGGCGGGCTGAGCCTATGAGGGGCGCACGATAAGCGTTCCATTGATTTATGAGACGGGTCCCAATTACTGAGAGTAACTCCTGTGAGTTGCTCATCATACTCATGGCTCTTGGCTCGGGGTGGCCTCTGGAATCACAAGGGGTGGGCACTGGGGGAGGGGGTTGTGTTCAGAGGGTCACCGCGAAGGATGGTCAACCAAACTACTGTCGGTCGGAGTTTGTACGAAGGCGAGAGGCCCTACACCTTACCACAAGCCTTGAAACGACTAAATGACCAAAGTAACGACGGACCGGAGCGGGGCTCCTGGCTCACCCTCTCTCTCAGCACTCTTCGTGCTCATCCTGCGGACGCCATGGGGTTGCTCTGGCGGAGGGTTATGGGGTGGTGGGTACACGTGCACGGGCCTGTCACTCTGTGCTCTCGGTAGATGACTCACTTGCAGCGTTTATCGGACGCAGGGTGGTTTGCCACGACACCTACCTCGATGATGCACAGCGGGTCCTGCCTCGTGCCTGGTTACGGATGCAGGTGAGTGTTTGTGTGTATTCCTATACATACGTACACGTATGCTTTTTAAGGGTTGAGCTTTAAATAACCCCACCTGGGTCCTCATTTATCGAGTTTACAACTCGATCAATGCGGCACCGGGGTCCCATACCACTTATGTCAGGTTCTTATGCGAAGAGCGCGGCCGCTAGTGCTGGCCCTATGGGTCAAGGCGGTAATCCTTCAGGTTTAGACTTTCCCCGTGGGAGTGCGCCTGCGGGTGGCGATGGCTACTCGGCCGGGGTGGGGTGGTCGAGTGCTCGCGTACCTGACGGGCAACCTGAATCACGTAGAGCCAGCAATCCTGCTGCATCTCGATCACCCTCCCCAACCTCGGAAGAGAAGTCACGTCCGGAAAGGTCTGGTCACGGCGTGTGGCAAGCGGTACCGCCACCGAGGAGGTGGCGGAGGAAGGTACGAAATGAGCTGGATAAGAGATGTTGCATAGTATGGGGGCTATTGCATGTCTCTCAGACAGTGGTCATGGCGCGAGAGCTCCGAATTCTCGGTCTCGGGGAAGTCGAGGTGGAATTCGCGGGCAGAGGTAGCGGGCGGCATTTGCGGATTAAATGTGCGTCTTGTGAGGAGGCGGAAAAGATGGTGCGGCTGCTGCGGGAGCGTAAGTTCTTCACGGGAAAGGCTCACGTTGCGACGGGTAGGACTTTCCGGGAAAGAGAGAAGCAGCGGGCTGCACGGGGGGGTGCCCAGTATGTAGAGATGCAGAGGGAGCTTCGCAAGCAGGGGTTTGGCTACTGGGTGCTCGACGTGGAAGTCGACGAGCCCCAGGGCGAAGCCTCAAGCGGCGAATCTCCCTTGGCGGAGTGGGGCGGGATGCGGGAGCTGGAGGAGCTGGGGCGGAGGGTGCAGGATGGGCCGTGGAGGGTGGCGGAGGGCTCCAGGCGGGCTCAACCGAAGCGCAGGCATCGGCACCAGCTTCGTTCTTCCCAATTTGTGAAAGGCTTCCCACTGAGGGTGGCCTCACATAATTGGCAAGGCAAAGTGGGTGGATAGCCCAGGCTTTGGGGAATGGCCGGAGCAGTACAAGGAGCGAGGCTGGGTGATCGTCGGAGTCCAGGAGCACAACCTATCGTCGCAGAAGGTGGAGAAGCTCCAAGTCGACGGCTTCGCAGTCCTCGGCAAAGCGGCTGCAACTGGTGCGGGCTCGCGTCTCTTGGGGGGAGTCTTGACGTTGGTGGCCAACTATCTGGCACCGTGCGCTACCATTGTACAGGCGCCTGTTCCACACCCATAGCAATTGTGGGTGAGGCTGTCGTCTGGGAGCGCGACGGCGTCGGATGTGTTCGTCGGCAACGGCTACTTCCCCCAAGAAAATCAACGAGAGGAATCTATTGCAGCCTATGAGGCGTGGCAGGCGGCCGTCTCCTACTTCGCCACCAAAGGTCATGCAGGAATACCGCCGACGTAGAAAAAGTTCGCAGGAATACCGCCGACGTATGGTGGTCCCCAAAGAAAACCCGTTTTTGGAGGATGCATGTGTAGAGGAAGTCGGTTCCGATGAGGAAGCAGCGCGGATTGAGCCCGAGCGGAAGGTTCGCGAAACCTTCCAGTATAACGACAACCTGCGCGACCAATATGAGGCCATGGCGCAAGCCGAGGAGATCCGGACTGAGACGGGCCCGCTGGACTATGATTACACCGAGAAGGAAGTGGAGCTCTGCCAGGAAAATCTCCAGAATCACAAAGTGTGCTCACCGGATAAGATCAAGAACGAGATGCTCAAGTACGGAGGCACGCGGATTGTGAGCTTTCTGGTGCGCTTCTTCAACTGGTTGAAATCGTGCGAATACACCCCCAGCGACTGGGGCAAAGCGATTATCGTCAACATCCCAAAAGGAGGCGACCCAACCGATCCGGAAAATTGGAGAGACATCGCGATTCTGAGCTGTCTGGGTAAGGTGTATCTGTCCCTTATGGCGGCGAGGCTTACGGCTTTCATCGATCAGCCGGGCAGGCTGCGCCCAGAGCAGGGTGGGTTCCGGCCAAAACGTAGTACGGGGGACCAGATTTTTGTCCTTAAGGAGCGTCTGCGCCTTAGACAACAAGCTGGCCTCCGTTCTTTCGTTTTGTTCGTGGATCTGAGAAAGGCATTCCCTACGGTTTGGCGGGCCGGGTTGTTTCAGAGGCTAACCCAGATGGGGGTACAGGGCAAGTTCTATCGCATTCTGCGGCGTTTTTACCGAAGAACGTCAACGCGAGTGCTAGTCGATGGCGAACTCACTGGTGAAGTGCTGGAAGAGATGGGAGTTCAGCAAGGGTCGCCGTTGTCACCGTCGCTGTTCAACGTCTTCATGGATGAGCTAACGGTCCGAATCGCGAAAGAGTTGGAGATCGAGGACCTCAACCGCATCGAAGACATACGGACCCTGCTTTACGCCGACGACGTTGCGGTAATTGCGCATAGTGTCACGGAGCTTCAACAGATTGTAAATGTCGTGGCGACATTCGTGGAGGACTATCGGCTTGAAATCAACCTGAAACCGGGCAAGACGGACGTCATGCCGATATACGGGCACGCCAAGTCAAAAAAAGTCGCCCCCATGCGTGAGGTTCCGGGGCAAGGTTCTCAACGTCACCGACCACTACAAATACCTGGGAGTTCTGCTCACGGACACCCTCTCCGATAAACCGCAAGCGAAGCGGGCGGCGGAAATCACTGTAGCGGGAACGGCTGCCTACTACCCCCTCTGGATTGCCCACGAAGTTCCAGCGCGTCTCCGGCTGATGAATTGGCAGCAAATGGTTGGCGCAAAGTTGCTTTACGCATCGGCTTTTTGGGATCTGCCGGGCGCCAACAAGCTGAGTAAGCTGGAGGGCGCGTTGGTAGCGCCCCTGCGGGTCATCTTGGGTGTTGGTACGCGCACAAGCGGCTGCATCACCAGGGGTTTAGGCCGCACGCCGAGCTTTAGCATCCTTGCCAAGGCGGCCCGGCTTCGGTTCCTAGGGCGCATCGAGTTACTGGGCAACACAGCGCTAACACGCAGGCTTTACAACACGGGTCGGTGCAAATGGAAGGAAGATACGGAAAATTTGATTTTAGCAGATCACAGGCTGCGGGAGGGCTTGGATGCGCTCAAGCGGGTCGTGAACGAAGATGGCACGGTAGATGATAAGGACTGGCGGGCCGCTCTGGCGAACTGGAACGAGGTGGTAAAGGAATGGTCTGTCCGGCAGGAAGTAGCTGGCTGGGAGCGGCAGGCTAAGCCCTCTGATGGGCTTAGTGTGCTGCTTAGCCAGATGTCTTCCCGCTCTGCTTTCCCACGTTGGCGGGCGCTGGAGGGGGGAAGTCACAACCTTATCAGAAGGCGATTGTTGAGCTGCAACAATCGCCTTCGCCTCTACCGATCCAAATTTGGCTCATGCTCGCCGGACTGCTCAAGCTGTTTCGCCTTGTGTGGCACTGAGGTTAACGAGTCGTTACGTCACTTCCTGCTGCATTGCCCAACGTTTGCGAGCTCTCGTGAGGCACTGTTTAAGTTTATCGATGAGGCGCAAGCCCGGCAGCCCCTCATGCTGAATCGAGGAGGGCTTTATCACAGGGAACTGCGGGATGCGGAGGAGGAGATGAGGCTCTTCAAAGAGGAATGGCTGAAGGGGGAGGATGAAAAGATGGCGGCGATGCTCGGCGTTTTGTTTATCCCTGTCCCAGAAGAGGTGGAGGAGGAGTTAGGAAGGTTTGTTGCCACCATCTGGAAGGAGTGGGAGGAGTTGGAGGCGCAGATCAGGGAGGCAGAGGGGGCGGAGGAGGAGGAGGAGGTGATCGACCTCACGGTCGTTCAGGAGGTGGGTAGAAGGAGGGGAAGGCCTAGTCAGGTAGAATGTCTGGCTAGATCTGTGGTCAGCGCAGCGTCGCGGACTTCTTCTCGGCAGATAACTCCTCTCACTCCTTGCACCCACTTGCACATGCACAGCACGCTCATTTGCACATTGCACCGCCAGTCGAGTCTTTGGAGCGGAGCCGCGTCACCGAACGGCCCCGTGCTACCAATGGAGGCACATGTCCGACAGGATCAAAGGCCAATTGACTGATAAGTCTATTATTATTATCATCATTATTATTATTATTATTATTATTATTATTATTATTATTATTATTATTATCATTATTATCGTTATTATCATTATTATTATTATTATTATTATTATTATTATTATTATTATTGTTGTTGTTGTTGTTGTTATTGTTATTGTTATTTATCTACCAGCAAGACCCGTTACGACATACCCATTATGTGTTCGTCTGTTTGTGCGTTTGTGTATATGTATACACATACATCGTACAGGTTAGTTGAATGGGCCTCATCTCTGGCCAGCAATACCCATTACAACATATACATATAAGATGCGTGTGTTTGTGTATTTATGTTTATTTATTCACATGCATCATACATGTTGCTTGTCTGTCTATCTGTATCTAT
>WBZZ01003837.1:155000-167227 GCA_019918135.1 Paulinella micropora | reverse complement strand
TGCCCGTGAAAGCTCGGACCACTAAGCTAGCGACCCTATCTACCTCCTGCTGAAGCTCATCCGGGTCCTCCACTGCTGATAGATCTGGGAGGCCATCTGGCAACAGCCCCGATATACCAGCTGCAAAGGTCTCGTCGTACTTCAACCTAAGCTTAGACAGCTCACTCTCCTTACCCTCAACTACCCTGCCTATCAAGCGCTCTGCCTTGAATGCTTTGTACCTCTTTACCTGCTTTTTGGGGGGTGGCTGTCCCCCCCAGACCAGTTCCGCCCACACAGCTTTGTGGTCGGTATCAAGGTCTACCTCGTCGACGCCGAAGCTTGCCTCCTCCGCCAGCTCGGAAGAGACGCAGATGTAATCCAGTAGATGCCTTCGTCCACCTACATTTTCCTGCCTAGACCACCAATATTTGTCCCCCCGTGGTTGCGAAAACCCACTGAGATTGCGCAACCCCGTGGCAACAAGCATCGCAGCCAGCAACTCACCATTCTCACTCCTAACCCCTCTACCCCTCTCATCTATCTCGCCAAAGGGCCCACCACTCCCTCCTCCCGCGCTATTCTGGCGGGCCCCAGCTTAGCATTAGCATCACCAACCGTAACCACATGACCTTTGGTGGCGAAGTAGGAGACGGCCGCCTGCCACGCCTCATAGGCTGCAATAGATTCCTCTCGTTGATTTTCTTGGGGGAAGTAGCCGTTGCCGACGAACACATCCGACGCCGTCGCGCTCCCAGACGACAGCCTCACCCACAATTGCTGTGGGTGTGGAACAGGCGCCTGTACAATGGTAGCGCACGGTGCCAGATAGTTGGCCACCAACGTCAAGACTCCCCCAAGAGACGCGAGCCCGCACCAGTTGCAGCCGCTTTGCCGAGGACTGCGAAGCCGTCGACTTGGAGCTTCTCCACCTTCTGCGACGATAGGTTGTGCTCCTGGACTCCGACGATCACCCAGCCTCGCTCCTTGTAGTGCTCCGGCCATTCCCCAAAGCCTGGGCTATCGCACCCACTTTGCCTTGCCAATTATGTGAGGCCACCCTCAGTGGGAAGCCTTTCACAAATTGGGAAGAACGAAGCTGTGCCGATGCCTGCGCTTCGGTTGAGCCCGCCTGGAGCCCTCCGCACCCTCCACGGCCCATCCTGCACCCTCCGCCCCAGCTCCGCATCCCGCCCCACTCCGCCAAGGGAGATTCACCGCTTGAGGCTTCGCCCTGGGGCTCGTCGACTTCCACGGCGAGCACCCAGTAGCCAAACCCCTGCTTGCGAAGCTCCCTCTGCATCTCTACATACTGGGCACCCCCCGTGCAGCCCGCTGCTTCTCTCTTTCCCGGAAAGTCCTACCCGTCGCAACGTGAACCTTTCCCGTGAAGAACTTACGCTCCCGCAGCAGCCGCACCATCTTCTCCGCCTCCTCACAAGACGCACATTTAATCCGCAAATGCCGCCCGCTACCTCTGCCGCGAATTCCACCTCGACTTCCCCGAGACCGAGAATTCGGAGCTCTCGCGCCATGACCACTGTCTGAGAGACATGCGATAGCCCCCATACTATGCAACATCTCTTATCCAGCTCATTTCGTACCTTCCTCCGCCACCTCCTCGGTGGCGGTACCGCTTGCCACACGCCGTGACCAGACCTTTCCGGACGTGACTTCTCTTCCGAGGTTGGGGAGGGTGATCGAGATGCAGCAGGATTGCTGGCTCTACGTGATTCAGGTTGCCCGTCAGGTACGCGAGCACTCGACCACCCCACCCCGGCCGAGTAGCCATCGCCACCCGCAGGCGCACTCCCACGGGGAACGTCTAAACCTGAAGGATTACCGCCTTGACCCATAGGGCCAGCACTTGCGGCCGCGCTCTTCGCATAAGAACCTGACATAAGTGGTATGGGACCCCGGTGCCGCATTGATCGAGTTGTAAACTCGATAAATGAGGACCCAGGTGGGGTTATTTAAAGCTCAACCCTTAAAAAGCATACGTGTACGTATGTATAGGAACACTCACCTGCATCCGTAACCAGGCACGAGGCAGGACCCGCTGTGCATCATCGAGGTAGGTGTCGTGGCAAACCACCCTGCGTCCGATAAACGCTGCAAGTGAGTCATCAACCGAGAACACAGAGTGACAGGCCCGTGCACGTGTACCCACCACCCCATAACCCTCCGCCAGAGCAACCACATGGCATCCGCAGGATGAGCACGAAGATTGCTGAGAGAGAGGGTGAGCCAGGAGCCCCGCTCCGGTCAGTCGTTACTTTGGTCATTTAGTCGTTTCAAGGCTTGTGGTAAGGTGTAGGGCCTCTCGCCTTCGTACAAACTCCGACCGACAGTAGTTTGGTTGACCATCCTTCGCGGTGACCCTCTGAACACAACCCCCTCCCCCAGTGCCCACCCCTTGTGATTCCAGAGGCCACCCCGAGCCAAGAGCCATGAGTATGATGAGCAACTCACATGAGTTACTCTCAGTAATAGGGACCCGTCTCATAAATCAATGGAACGCTTATCGTGCGCCCCTCATAGGCTCAGCCCGCCCATGTGAAAGCTAGGCCTCGCCCAAAGCAAAGCAAAGCAAAGCAACAAAAAAAAAAAAAAAAAAAAAAAAAAAAAAGAGAGAGAGAGAGAGAGAGAGAGAGAGAGAGAGAGAGAGAGAGAGAGAGAGCGAGAGCGAGGCTGCCGTGGCTCGCCCGCAATCCAGCTGGGTGCACATCGTCACAACCACTCATCGGCGTAAGCTCATAGCTGTGTGCGACATAGGTACAAGAGCAAGAGGAGAAACAGTGTGCCAGCGTGGATGTGTGGGTGAGGCAGTGCGGTGAGGCAAAGCAGCGATGCCACTCGAATCCCTGGAGATGGAACCTAGCATCAAAAACATCGTATAAGTCTACCCCAGGCCTCCATCCACCGAGTGGTGAGCTCGATAAAAGAAGACCCGAGTGGGGTTATTTAAAGCTCAACCCTAAAAAAAGCATAAACTTGTACGCCGCCAGGAACCCAACAACAATAACATAGCAGCCAGGAACCCAACAACAATAACATAGCCAGGAACCCAACAACAATAACATAGCTTCCGTAACCAGCCTTCAGGAACCCGCCTCAGTTACCCGCCCCCGTAACCAGGCCAGAGACGTGACGTACTATGCATCATTGAGGTGTCGTGGCAAGCCACCCTGCGTCCGATAGAAGCTAGAAAAGAGTCATCTACCGAGAACACTAAGTGACAGGCCCGGTCACATGCACCCAACACGTCCCGACCCTCCGCCAGAGCAACCCCATGGCTACTGTGGCAGTTGAGTGATTTCAAGGCTTGTGGAAATGTGTGGGGCCTCTCGCCTTCGTACCCACTCATACCGACAGTAGTTTAGCTAACCAACCTGTCCAGTGACCCACTGAGCCCTACCCCCTCCCTCAGATAACCCCCACCCCCCGCACTCACCCCGAGTGATACCAGAGGCCACCCCGAGCCAAGAGCCGTGAGCGTGGTGAGAGAGCTTCTCTCAGTAAAAGGTCCCGTCTCATGAATCAGTGGAGCACTGATTATGTACCCCTCATAACAAGCTGCAAACGGCCCCAACCCCGCCGTGTGGCGGTGGCACCCAACCATGTATTGGTGCCCCCCAAAATAATAGTAATAATATTGGCCTTTGATCCTGTCGGACATGTGCCTCCATTGGTAGCACGGGGCCGTTCGGTGACGCGGCTCCGCTCCAAAAACTCGAATAGTAATAATAATACTAATAATACTAATAATAATAATAATAATAATATGTAATTATGTATCGTCTGCCAATTGCTGAGCCAAAAGGCCATGTGCATCCAGTCCTCCATTCCATAAGCAAAGTCTCCACACCAATCGGTGGAATAAAGGAAGTGACGGCATAGAACATTTCTCTAGGAGCTTTATACCAATCAGCCCATGGAAAGGGACCGATGGCCTATGTACTCCCTAATAATAATAATAATAATAATAATAATAATAATAATAGTGCTTCTCTGTCAATGGCTGATGCATTTCTGCACATGCGCCTCCATCGTCTCACCCGTGAGGGGAGTACGAAGAATTGACGATAGGCTCTCATGACACCCCCGCAAGGGCAGTTCCAACACTTCCAGACGGACCGGTATGTTCAATGAAAATACTGGTCCGGACGGACCGGTATGTTCAATGAAAATACTGGTCCAGACGGACCGGTATGTTCAATGAAAATACTGGTGGCACCGACGGGAATCGAACTGGCGACAGGGCCCAGATGGTAGAACTTGACCACTGAGCTATCACGGTGTCAATAATAATAATAATAATAATAATAGTGCTTCTCTGTCAGTGGCTGATGCATTTCTGCACATGCGCCTCCATCGTCTCACCCGTGAGGGGAGTACGAAGAATTGACGATAAGCTCTAATGACACCCCCGCAAGGGCAGTTCCAACACTTCCAGACGGGCCGGTATGTTCAATGAAAATACTGGTCCAGACGGAACGGTATGTTCAATGAAAATACTGGTGGCACCGACGGGAATCGAACTGGCGACAGGGCCCAGATGGTAGAACTTGACCACTGGGCTATCACGGTGTCCATAATAATAATAATAATAATAATAATAATAATAATAATAATAATAATAATAATAATAATAATAATAATAGTGCTTCTCTGTCAATGGCTGATGCATTTCTGCACATGCGCCTCCATCGTCTCACCCGTGAGAGTACGAAGAATTGACGATAAGCTCTAATGACACCCCCGCAAGGGCAGTTCCAACACTTCCAGACGGGCCGGTATGTTCAATGAAAATACTGGTCCAGACGGAAATAATAATAATAATAATAATAATAAGAATACTATATCTGAGGCGTACTGATGCAGCTAATGACATATCCTCAACGGACATAAGCCTCCAATACCCTTGTTCGAGGTCCTCCACCCCCCCGTGTCAGTCTCTCGCCTGATGATCGGGGCCACCGATGGAGCTCCTGAGGGCAAGACTGCACTAAGCCGAGGTTATTCCGCAGTCCCAGCAACCTCTTGCAAGACGTCACCGAATGTGCAAGTGCATACACCAAGCGCGGTTGCTAGAGCTGCCTCGAAACCCCACCCATAACAATCTGGTGTCTGCTGGGTCCTGGGCTATCAACCAGCATATGCGGAGTTTAAGATCTTTTACGCGCGCAACGACCCTCCTCCCCAGCATCTACCACCAAAGGGTTATGAGTTGGCGTCACAGTTTAACGCCTTGAGGCCATTGGGCCGAATAATAATAATAATAATAATAATAATAATAATAATAATAATAGTGCTTCTCTGTCAATGGCTGATGCAATTCTGCACATGTGCCTCCATCGTCTCACCCGTGAGGGGAGTACGAAGAATTGACGATAGGCTCTAATGACACCCCCGCAAGGGCAGTTCCAACACTTCCAGACGGACCGGTATGTTCAATGAAAATACTGGTGGCACCGACGGGAATCGAACTGGCGACAGGGCCCAGATGGTAGAACTTGACCACTGGGCTATCACGGTGTCCAATAATAATAATAATAATAATAATAATAATAATAATAATAATAATAATAATAGTGCTTCTCTGTCAATAGCTGATGCAAACTGCACATGCGCCTCCATCGTCTCACCCGTGAGGGGAGTACGAAGAATTGACGATAGGCTCTAATGACACCCCCGCAAGGGCAGTTCCAACACTTCCAGACGGACCGGTATGTTCAATGAAAATACTGGTGGCACCAACGGGAATCGAACTGGCGACAGGGCCCAGATGGTAGAACTTGACCACTGGGCTATCACGGTGTCCATAATAATAATAATAATAATAATAATAATAATAGTGCTTCTCTGTCAATGGCTGATGCATTTCTGCACATGCGCCTCCATCGTCTCACCCGTGAGGGGAGTACGAAGAATTGACGATAAGCTCTAATGACACCCCCGCAAGAGCAGTTCCAACACTTCCAGACAGGGATCGGTATGTTCAATGAAAATACTGGTCCAGACGGATCGGTATGTTCAATGAAAATACTGGTGGCACCGACGGGAATCGAACTGGCGACAGGGCCCAGATGGTAGAACTTGACCACTGGGCTATCACGGTGTCCAATAATAATAATAATAATAATAATAATAATAATAATAATAATAATAGTGCTTCTCTGTCAATGGCTGATGCATTTCTGCACATGCGCCTCCATCGTCTCACCCGTGAGGGGAGTACGAAGAATTGACGATAAGCTCTAATGACACCCCCGCAAGGGCAGTTCCAACACTTCCAGACGGGCCGGTATGTTCAATGAAAATACTGGTCCAGAAATAGACCGGTATGTTCAATGAAAATACTGGTGGCACCGACGGGAATCGAACTGGCGACAGGGCCCAGATGGTAGAACTTGACCACTGGGCTATCACGGTGTCCAGAATAATAATAATAATAATAATAATAATAATAATAGTGCTTCTCTGTCAATGGCTGATGCATTTCTGCACATGCGCCTCCATCGTCTCACCCGTGAGGGGAGTACGAAGAATTGACGATAGGCTCTAATGACACCCCCGCAAGGGCAGTTCCAACACTTCCAGACGGGCCGGTACGTTCAATGAAAATACTGAATAATAATAATAATAATAATAATAATAATAATAATAGTGTATCTCCTGCCAATTGCTGAGCCAAAAGGCCATGTGCATCCAGTCCTCCATTCCATAAGGAAAGTCTCCACACCAATCGGTGGAATAAAGGAAGTGACGGCATAGAACATTACTCTAGGAGCTTTATACCAATCAGCCCATGGAAAGGACCGATGGCCTATGTACTCCCTAATAATAATAATAATAATAATAATAATAATAATAATAATAATAATAATAATAATAGGCTTCCTCAGACTATAGCATCAGATCCAGATCCTGGACATGTGCCTCCATTGGGTCACCGGGGTTAGCCGATCCCAACGCATTGTCAGAACACCAAACAGACATAGCAGCAACAGCAGGGGCAGATGGGGGCTGTGAAGTGCATGAAGAGCTAGATGCGAGGGTGTTAGCTGAAGAGAAGAACTCGGAGACACTACGCTGCGCTCCCGAACCCCTCTCTCTAGCCAGGACGTCCACACTGCGCGGACGGCCGCGCCGCGCAACATCAACGTCACTTGGGGGAGAGGGTGGGACAGAAGCTGATGGAACCTCAGTGAGGTCAATCACCTCCTCGCCCCCATCCTCCACCCCAAGCTCCTCGCTTTTACCCTCCCTAGCAGACCAACACTCAGACACATATGATCCAAACAACACATCCAACTTTGGAGGGGGACGCAACGCTGTAACCCCTAACAACGCAGCAACCCTAAAGTTACTGCGGAAGCGCGACTTCCCCTGAAAAAGCTTACAAAACAATCATGATTGATCCACAGGCGACATATCATCCCAACCCTGCCGCACAGAGCCCTCCCGCTCCCGCCCAAGCAACACATCCTCCACCACAACCTCACCGCCTACGACCTCACCACCCTCCTCACTCCCTCCATCCCCCTCAGCACCCCCCACAGCCATGCCACTGAGCTCTGCATACTCAGCAACAGCTGCTTACGTCTCGCCTCATGCATGGGGCAATCCCATAAGAAATGCGCAAGGGACTCATTGACATCATCATGACAACAGAAGCAGCGAGGGGACATGCCACTGACCAACTTGCTGCGGTACAACCGAAGGCGGTTGTTGCAGCTGAGCAACCTTCTCCGAAGCAGATTATAATGCGCATCATCAAGGGCTACCCATCTTGGGAACTCCTTAGTTCCAAAGACTTGTCTTAGGATGACTCGCAGGCCATCAGTAAGATCGCTGCCTGCCTCTCGCTTGTCCCACATCAGTTGCTGCACCATCTTGACGTCCTGCTGAAGGGCCCACTTGTCCACAGTCGAACTCCAACCCTCGAGGTCCTTCTCTGAGCTATTTAGGAGCTCCTGAAGCCCTTGTTGTAGATCCATTGAGTCCCTGATAGCGCCTTCGGCCTCCGCAGTCCAGTCGGATTTGACTTGAGATGCGATGACAGGAAATCGCTCCTCCGGTAGAACACGCAGCCGTCCATAGAACTTCAGTTGCGCCGCCCGCCGCAAACGCTCCGCACTCAAAGAGCGCGCCAGAAAGAGTGTAATCCACTTGCTTGTCTTAGGGCTGATGCCGAGAATCATCCTCATGGGGCGCAGCATTGCTGCCTCCAGCTTGGTGAGCTGCGATACGGGGGCACGCCAGACATCGAAGGCGTACTTCAGCTTGGCCCCCACAAGTTGATTCCAGCACATGAGACGATACCTAGCTTGTATCTCATCTGCACACCACAAAGAGTACCAACCTGCGGTGGCGACTTCAGTGACACGCGTAGCCCGCAGGGCCTGCTCCTTCCACTTCAGGTCGTCGGTGATAACCACTCCCAGGTACTTGTACTGACTGGTGACACAAAGCTTCTGGCCGCGAAACCACACCACGGGCTCACCTCGCTCCCTGATACTTGGTCGTTTCGCCTTGCTCGACGTGTAAATGGGCATGATTTCCGTCTTGCCGGGCTTCAAGTTGACTTCCAGCCGGTAATCTTCCGCGAACTTGGCCACAACATTGACCATCTTCTGGAGCTCGGTGCGACTGTGAGCGATGAGGGCCACGTCGTCCGCGTATAGAAGTGCCTTGATGTCGTTCAGCCGCTTCACATCCGTGATCTTGAGGGCACTCGCCAGCCGATCACACAGCTCATCCATAAAGACGTTGAAGAGTGTGGGAGAGAGAGGGGACCCCTGTTGGACGCCTACACCCTCCAGTACTTCGGGGGTGAGTGCTCCATCAACTAGCACTTGCGACGAAGTCTGCTCGTAGCACCTGCGTAGCCTGCGCCAGAACTTGCCCCTTACACCCAGCTTCCAGAGCCTCTCAAATAGGCCATCTCTCCAAACAGACGGGAAAGCCTTGCGTAGATCGACGAACAGGACATACGACTCCCGCTTCTGCTGCTGACGCCCCTTCAACCTCTGCCAAAGGGTAAAGACCTGATCCGTAGTGCGACGCCCCGGGTGGAAGCCTCCCTGCTCTGGACGTAGCTTATCCGGGCCATCCACGAAGAGCGTTAGACGAGTAGCTAATAAGGACAGATACAGCTTACCAAGGCAACTAATAATCGAGATATCCCTCCAGTTGTCAGGATCCGTAGGATCCCCACCCTTGGGGATATTGACGATGATTCCCTTGCCCCAAGCTTTTGGAGTCCTCTCGGCTTTTCGAATCCAGTTGAAGTACTGCGTTAAGTAGCCATTGATGTAGGCGCCGCCATACTTGAGCATCTCGTTCTTCACTTTGTCCTCGCCACAAGCTTTGTGGTTATTCAGGGCACGTTGCCTTGCAAGGACCTCCCTCTTGCGTGAACGGCTTGTCCAGCTCTTCGCAAGTGTCTTCACCTACTTCGTGCTCCTTCATAGCCCGGGCCACCTCATCTCTGAAGCGATCGTTCCAGTGGAACGAGACCTTCGTTCTGCGTGCCCCGCCAAGCCGCTTCGCGAGTAGCCAAAAGCGCTTTGAGGATTGCTCGCGTTGACATTTGACCGCTTCTTCCTGCACTTGCTTGAAGGAGGCGGACTTCTTGGCCCGAGTTGCCTTCCGAATTTGCTTGCGGAGCCGTAGCCAATTCAGACGGGCTTCCGCATTCGATTCATCCCTCCTGTATGCTGCGTAGGCCTCCCGGCGCTGTTGAATGAGCTCCTTTAGCTCCCCGTCGAACCAATTGTTGGTGAAACGGGGTCGTATACATCTGGAGCCAAGGACCCGGTGCGCCGCCATTCAGACGGACTGCGCCACTCGCTCGGTGACGTCATCTACCACCCGTTGGCTGTCGGCACCACCCGATATGTCAAGCTCAGGCAGCTGATGCACTCCAAGCTTCTGTAGGCAATGCTGGAATACGTCATCGAACTTGTCGCGTAGATAATCCAGCGCTTGCTTCGCAGCGTGATCATTACCCGAGACACCAGCACCAATAAGCTTATCAACACGAAAGGACCTGTAAGGTTTCGCAGCCCGCTTTGGTCGGCGCTGGCCGCTCCACGTCAGTTCGGCCCATACTGCCTTGTGGTCCGTATCAAGATCATCTTCGCATACTCCGAACTTTGCTCCAGATGCCAAGCCAGGCGACGCCCAGATGTAATCGAGGAGGTGCTTGCCTGTGCCCATGCCGCGCTGCTCACGCCGGGACCACCAGTAGGACCCTTCCACTGGGCACGAGAAGCCGCTCAGATTTCGCAGGCCCGTAGCGACGAGGACAGCCGCGAGTCTCTTGCCGTTCTCCGAACGTACCGGTGCTCCCTTATCATCGACCTCCCCGTGCTGACCGACGATGCCCTCCTCTTTTCGGCTGCATGCCGGCCCGAGCTTCGCGTTGGCATCCGCCACCGTGACCACAAGACCTTTGGCTCCAAAAAAAGCTATAGCTGCTTGCCAGGCCGCATACGCCTCTGACGACTCTTCTTCCTGCGTTTCCTGGGGAAAGTAGCCGTTGCCCACATAGATATCCTGAGCGCCGGTAACACCCGAGGCGATACGCAGCCACACTTGCTGCCGGTGGTCGACGGGGGCTGACACCAGGTTGCAATACGGCCCAAGGAAGTTAGCCACCGCGAATAGAACCACCCTTGCAGCGATTTTTCTCGCTGACCTCCGCAGGTTTTCCAAAAATCCGGAATCCATCCAGGCTGCATTTGGAAAGTTGCTTCTTGCCCATGCGGTGCTCCTGAGCCCCGATGACTAGCCAGCCCTCGTGCTTGTAGAATGATGCCCATTCCGCCGTGCCTACGTTGTCGTATCCCGTTTTACCCTGCCAGTTGTGACTCGCGACGAGTAGCTTGAAGCCGGTATCGAACTGCTTGCAGCGGTGCTTCTTGGCTCGTTTCCGGACCCGACGGCCGCGCTTGGCTTCCGCCCTCGTGCTGCCCCCCTCTGCAGGTGCTTGCGCAGGTTGGTCCCCCACTGCACTGGCCGCCGAATGCAGGGGCACCACATGCACATCAGCACACTCAGACACACACTTAGGTGCATCGGCAGCCAATTCCGAAGACACCACCTGCACATCATCGACACATTCTTCATGCAGAGGCAAGACGCGATATCCCGTCGCAGCTTCCTCCTTCCGGACCGCCGCTTCCCCACGCAGATGGATGCGAATGAGCCTTCGGACACGTTCCCTGTCCCTGAACCTGCGCCCAAGGGCCACATTGACCCCTCTGCCGAAGAATTTGAGATGTTTGAATTGCTGCAACGCCGTCTGCCTGGTGTCATCCTCGTAGACCAGCTCCAGGTGACGAGACATTCGCTGGCCTTGCCACTCCATTACCGGGACCACCAGACCAAGACCGCTCATTTTGGAGGCGATCTCCTGTAGATTGGCGCGTTCTGAGAGCCCCCAGACAATCAGATTACGCCCGTCCTTGTCGTACCGATCTACCCGCCGGTTCTGGCCCGATGTCCCAGGATGGGAGGATGAGCTCGCGTATATGACGGAATTCCTGAACCACGTGGAGAGGGCTATCTTAGCTGCGCCTCATCCTTCCTCCCCAAACCTGGCACACGGGTCGGCGCTTCAACATAAGGCGAGCGGCGCTATATGGCAGATGGCACCGCGTCGAAGAGGCATTCCCACGGGGATTGTCCAGGTCTTCGGCGATTCTACCTTGTCCCATAAGGGCCACAGTGGTAGCTCCGTGCTTCGCGTATTTGTAATCCATTGAGAGTAGTAGACGGCCAATGTCGCTGGCCATCACCGCCGCGCCTCTTTACGCCGAGGAAAGCGCCCGCCCATGCAAATAGCATCGGCGGTATCTGCAACACACACTACACGCATTTCCGCCGGTGTCACTGGACGCTGCCGCGTCGCTTCGTGCCCTTCGGCGCCCGCCGGCACCCTCAGCGTCGCCAGAACCTGCCTCACGCACTACACACACTCTCCATCGCATCGCCAACGCCTCTACTCTCATGCCTTATGGACTTTCAGCTGCTCCTAACAATACACATCATGAGGTACGGGTGTCCCCGAGTGGAGCCAGATCGGACGGCGTGCCGCTGAAACTCCTTCCCCCACGTGGGTATAGAAGGCGCGAACCTAGCGGTACCTATAGGGTCTAACAGACAAGTATAGTAATCCCAGCCGAAGCTACTCAGTTAGAAATGCAACGGTGGAGGTTGTGAATGCATGGGGCAAG
>WBZZ01003837.1:135000-150000 GCA_019918135.1 Paulinella micropora | reverse complement strand
AACTAAAAACCCGATTCTGAGCCATTGACAGGAATCAGTTCAAACACAGGTAAGCAACGAGAGAACAATGCTACTGTAGCAGTAACTGTACAATACAGTATTAATCATATTGTACAGTACAGTAACTGTACCGTCCCGGAGTCCAGTGTAGTACCATCTATTTTATGACTTTAAATTTAAAAGTCAGAGACGGTCTGTAATTATTTATCATTTGGTCTTTAATGATTCGTGACGGTCAGTAATAATTTGTCAAAAGTTCCGATGTCACTTGTAAAAACATCAATAACGGAACCTATTAGGTAATAGATCGGTAACCGTGCCAGAGATATTAATATTACAGTCTGCCAGCCACACAAGAAGGCGAAAGTGGCGGCGGCTTCCAAGGAGGAAGCGGAGGAGGAAGGAGTGGAAGTCTCAGAGTCCGAGATGGGGGATGAAACTCCAGCTGGTAAGGCCCGTGCAGCATAAGGATAACTGTGTGTGTGTGTGGGGGGGGGGGGGAACGGATTTGTCCGTGAGTACTCATGGTGATGGTCGCAGCTATGCCTCAGGTGAGTATAGCTTCACCGCCGGCGACTTTGAATGAGCCTGAAAGGCAAGAAGTCGAAGCGAAACCCACAGGTAACTTTTCTCACAGAAATCAACATGTGACTCATGGAATGGATGGTTCTGTGATGCAGATAACGATTGAACGGGATAGGCGGGGTGACAACGAAGGGGAACGGGGGCCGAGAAGGCCGGACAAGTTAAATTGATAAATAAAAAAATTATTACTATCGCACCGCGACAGTCGGATCCTACTTTGAAAATTTTACCGGTCCCGACGGTTATGTTTTAAAAAAAGTTTCTATCATCCCGGAGCCCGATTGGGAAGCTAAGCCGGTGCCGGTACGGGTGAAGAAGGTTAAGCCCGGAAGTAAAACGGCGACGGGTTTAAATGCAGGAGGGATGAAAGCTATTGCTTTTGGTGAGGGATTCATCAAGAGCGGGCTGTCGGATCGGAAAAATTTAAATAGCAGTTTTGTTCTTTTATCTGACTTGAAGGAGCGCCTGGAGGCTATTGAGATGCCGGAGCATGCGTTGTGCATTACTCAGGTCTACTGTGTGGATCTGGAGAGTGCATGCGATGTGGCCAATGATACGTTGGCTAACATTAATATCGCGGGCGCGGATTTCATAACGTCCAATGGGGCGTGGTTGGATAAAAATATGTTGCCGATTAAAGGAAGCATAGAAGGGGTGAATGGAAAGGCGAGGGCGGAGGTTACGGGGACGATGGTTTTGACCATTGAACTCTACTCTGGTAAGTCCTTCGACATCCAGTTCTATGTCTGTCCGGAGTATTCGGGGGGGTTGCTGATTGGATTCAAGCAACTCAATAGGATGAATACATTGATTGATTGCCGGTCAGGTTTAGTGCACTACGGGATTAGTGATGATGACGCGGAGTGAGGGGGCGGACTGCGGTTCCTCTCTTCCATACGGATACTTACGCGGTGTCATATAATAAACTTGGCAAGGGGGGTGTCGGTGACTCGCATGCCATTGCGCGGAGCGCAAGGGTGCAGTTGGTCATACCGAAGCCTTATCAACACCCGGCGTTGGACAATTATTATAAGGATTTCGAGCCGGATTACCGCGGGCTTGCGGGAAAGGCTACAAAGGTTGTTCGACGTTGGGAAAAGGCAACGGTGGAGGACTTAATTCGGGGCCGGTGTGCCCAGATTATGGCCTGCACTATGGAAGAACTTAACATGGAGGAGGAGGCAGGGATGGATAGGTTCAGGGATGGAAAGAGGGGGTCTTATGTGTTCCTTCAGAACCGATACTGCTTCCATGCAAGGTATCACAGGCCAATAGGCCGTTGTTTGAACCGTTGAGATCGGTGCAGGTTCCAACGGGAGGGACGGGGGATGAAATAATGGATTTCGTGGGGGACATGTGGGGTGACAAACCTCTTTGTCCGCGGAATTCTGGGGAGACCGCGAAGCTGCTCACGAAGTATTTCGAGGGTAACAAACCGTTCTCTATTGTCCTGCCGTTCCACGACAAGGCACTATGGGCGGATGAGGTTTTGGACCGGATGGTGGATCACCCAATCCCGGTGCCGTCTAGGAAGCAGCGTTTGGTGCTTGCTTGTAGATTAGGCACTAGGGCGCAAGGGCTGGCTTATCGGAACTCACTCAAGGGGTGTGACCTTCAGAAGATACGTGAGCAGGCATATACCTGCTTCACGGGGTTCTTTACGAAGAAGGCACCAATTCAGTACGCCTTGATTCTGGATCGGATGGCGAATCTGGGTAAGTGGGATGAGTTTTCGGAAGTCAAGTACCACCAGAAGGAGGTAGAGATGCCCTCCGAGGACGGCTTGGTGGAGGATGCGTGGACGGATATGGCAGAGGCGCCCGAACTGAAGAGTCGGAAGGACGCCCAGTCATTGCAGGATAGAATGGCTCAAATGGCATTGCGGCGGATTGGAAGGGGAGTGAGGAAGATCTCAAGTGCCTTCAGGAGGTGATGGCCAAGGAGAAAGAGATCTTTGATCCGCCTAGACCGGGCACGGTCAAGCATTTTGAGGCTCATCTCAGGAAGATACCGGGGATGAATATCACGCATGCCTCTTGGAGATCTAGTCTAGCCGCAGGGAGGAGAGCATTGCCCAGGAGAAGGCAGAGGAGCTACAGGCGGATGATTTCACGGAGTTTTCGGACTCCCCGATTTCGTCTCATGTACGGATGGTTCCGAAGCCGGATGGGGCACTGAGATTTTGTGTGAATTACTATCGGGCGAACAAAATCATCGGTACCCGCTGCCTAAGATTGATGATTGTATGCGCAAGTTAAAACACGCGAAATATTACTCGGTGTTGGATTTGAAGAATTGGTTCTGGCAGATCCCGCTCAGTAGGAAGAGCAGGTGGCTTACCGCGTTTGTGGTGGGCATGACGCTATACCAGTGGAAGGTATTGCCGATGGGTCTGAGGAACTCGCCGGGCATATTTCAGGCAGCAATGCAGAAAATGCTTGGTCGACAGTTTGAGGATGGAAGGGCAGGTGGGTTTATGGAGAAATACGGGCAGAAGGCGGAGGATGATGCTTTCTGTTACATAGATGATATTATTATCTACTCCAATACCATGGAGGAACATCTGGCCCACATCCAGGACGTTTTCCGACGAGTGAGAGAGTTTGGTCTCAATTTCTGAAACGGTCGGAGACGGTTAAGCCGTTGAGGGAGCTGTACTTGAAAGGCGATATGAGGGAATGGACGAAACAGGAGGAGACGTTCGAGTTCATTAAGGAAATGTTAACTCGTGATCCCAAGTTCAATAAGGACTGCATCTTAATGATGCCGGATGTGGACAAACACTATGTGCTGGACACCGATGCGTCTAAGTACGCGATCGGGGCGGTCCTACAGCAGTACGATAGTCACGGAGTCCTGCGGCCGATCATGTATTTGAGCCGGAAGCTCAATAAGGCCGAACAGAACTACTGTACGAGGCAGAGGGAAGCCTTGGCGGTGGTCTGGTCCTTTATAAGGGAGTACTTGTGGGGGTCACGGGATATGGTAGTACTAAGGACGGATCATCAGAACCTTCTATGGTTAATGAAGAATGATTACACGGGCCGGTTGGCCAGATGGCAGGCTTTGCTATGCTATGACTTCACCGTCAAATATCTGCCCGGCAAGAAAACCATTGTCGCCGACTCTTTATCTAGGGTCAATTACTCTACGCCATCCGTTTGTCTGGCTGCTATGCAGCAGATGGATGAGTTTGAGGACTTCAATGGCGTTAAGGAAGGACATGAAGGATGTCTTGCCGGCGAATATGATCTTCTATGCCAATAAGGCTCACCCGGGGTCTAGCCGGAAGGAGCCTAAGCTGATGGAAGCTAAGAGGGCGGAATATAGGAGAGTCATGACGGCTCAGTTGGAACGGGAGGTAGGCCGAGCGGAGTGCTGTGACGAGCACTTTGCGGAGGAGGCCATGCAACGCCTTAAGGAATACGAGGCCGATAAGGCCGCGATGCAGGATGAGGATAAGGCGGAGCATGAGTGCTACTGTTGCCAGGCACATGCGGCACCGGCTGTTCGCACCTACGTGGAAGACCCGGGCGTGGAGACGGCCCTCGAGACAGAGGAGACCTCGGTCGAGCCGGTGGCGGCTTCGGAGGGGTTGGGGCCGGATTCCAGGCTTTATGAGGGAGTCCAGGTGAGGACGGTACAGTGCGCATTGCATCTGTAGAGGCTTGGAAACAATGCTAGAGGGCCGACGAGGAGTACAAGGATTTGATCCAGTACTTCTTGGTGGAGGATGAGCTGATAAAAAATCCGGGCACAGCTCAAAACTTTGGCATGGAGGGATGGCCTCTTATGATACAAAGGCAAGGCAGCTGAGACGGCCAATAACCTGGAAAGGTGGTTTTTATGGGTCCCGGCCAAACTGAGACAGATGATTTACGTAGCGTCGCACCTGGTCCCGTTGGTTAATCACCCGGGGGTGCAGAGTACGCAGTGGATTATCAAAAGGAGGTTCTGGTGGGAGGGGATGGATCGGTTTATAAAGGAAAGGGTCAGGGGCTGTACGACCTGTCTGATGAACAAGAAGCTCCCGGTTGAGGGAAAGATCCCGGTGGGTAAATTTACATGGCTGGAAAGGCTGTTTGAGTTCCTGCATGTAGACCACGTGGGGCCGGTAGGGCCGGCGAAGGATAAATTCTTGTTGACGGTCATCGACAGGGCGAGCAATTACTTGTGGGCGATCCCAATGCCAGACACAACGGCGGAGACGACAGCCAGGGAGCTGATCGATCGAGTCCTGTGTATGGCGGGGGTCCCCAGAACGATCTGCTCGGATAAGGGGCCGGCCTTTGACAACGAGCTTATGGAAAGGCTCGCAAAGTTCTACGGGGTTCACTGGCAGTATGTAACGCCATACAACCCGAGGGCAAATGGCAAGATTGAGCGAATCCATAGACCGCTCAAGTCGGCGCTCAGGGCCTACTGCAAGAGGAGTCAGCTCTTGTGGAGGGAGGTGGTCCCGAGCTTTGTATTCGCAATGAATGCGATGCCATCCAAGGCCCTTGGGGCGGGGGTGGAATGTAGATCCCCGTACCAGGTGGTGTTTGGGCAGGAGCCGGTGATGCCTCAACACTTGGTTTACCAGGATGGGCCTGGGCTTATGATGGATGAGGACGAGCTCTGGGGCGTCCGTATGCGTGTCTCCATGGAGGCCATGCAAGCGGTAAGACAAGCAAGGCTAGCGGAGCAGGCCCGCAAGCTGAGCAAGGCCTAGGAGCCCTTGGAGCAGGACTTGTCCATGGTGATGCATAAGCCAGGGAGTGACATTGTCATGTTGTATTACCCACAGGTACCGAAAGGGATATCTTCTAAGACGTTTGTGCACTGGAAGGGGCCTTATCAGGTGGTGCAACAGACAGGGCCTTTTAACTATCGGATTTGAGGCAGGGGGGAGAACAAGATTGTAATGTTCGACGCCTCATCAAATACGATCCGTTCCTCATGGAGAACGAGACGCTCCAGGAAGCGCTCGTCAGGAACAAGGGGGAGTTTCAGGACCCTCCTAAGTTGGGGACGGATAAGGAACCCGATAGTGTTAAACCCGGAAACGGAGAGGGCCAAGGGGGGGGGGGAGGACAGGCACGGAGCCCCGAGGAGGGCGCGGGCCCGGTAAACCCCAAGAAGCCCGAAACCGGGGGAAAAGGGTCAGTATCAAGTCGCAAGCCACCCACGGAGGCGGCTAAGAGGGCGGCGGATAATGATCTGATCTACTCTGAACCGGGGAGTAGGCCGGGTAAACGTAGAAAAACGGATATCGATGTGCAAACGGAGCCGGAGGAGCCGGTGGTGTCCTCGCAGGTGGAAGTCCAGCACAAGACATGGAAGGAAGGTAATAAGGTACTGGGAATGACGTGGGTATTGGATCAGTTCTATCTGGTCGTTGTACAATTGAAGGTCCGGGTAGGGAAACTAGCCTGTTAACCGGAGGCTCCGGGATCCCAGTTGTCTAGCACCATTTTACTGAGACTTCACTGAGATTCAAAAGAACCAAAAAGGAAACCAACCTCACCAAATTGGTAATATATGAACATAAAGGCAATGTGCCACCAGTACCAGAAAATATGGTAATACAGGAATAATTACTAAGTATTAAGTACATAGGAGAGTGAAGCTACCGTGATTATACGGTTATGCTGTAGTGGACTAGGATCTAATTAACTTTCCCAATGCTCCCCCTTAATTAGGGCCTAGGACATCTCAGCAAACACACAGCCCGACGCATAAGGAGAATAAAGAGCAAAACTATCCCCATCCCAAGTGCAACACTACCCAACACACAAGTCTCCCCTGTACTCAGATGAACAAAATTACTACTTCAACTTAATAACAGCGAAAGTTTTGTTAGGTCTGACCGGAAGAAACATTCAAGCCATATCAGAAATCCCATACTCTCCTGAATCGCCCCTGGCGATAGGCTGTCCGGATACATCAACAAAACGTATCAGACAATCAAAGTCGATCCAAATACATCAACGTACCAATTGAATGGACAACAAAAAATGGAAGACCCTAACTTCGCTTCAAACGACAAACACAAAATGTACGACAAAGCATAAACAATTACCAGATGTAAATGCATGCAGTTACTATCCACTTGCTTAACCTTAAGCCACGCATAAAGCAACAGATAAAGTCGCAAGTTAATTACGTACAACATCGCCGCATGTAACCCAACAGTTAAAAGAAAAAACAATGACGCCATGCATATGAATGTAAATATGATCAACCACAATAGGTATCTCCCCCTAACTCCGTATCCACTATGTCAAGGAAAGAAAATGCACAGAGCAATACAAAATAAAAGTAATCAAGGGGAAATCGCCGTACACAATGAATTTGACGCGTGACCCGCCCCGGAGGGCGACCCACCGTCCAGCTTTACAGGGAACTCCCCCTGCCCCGCCGCCCGGCTCCATGATTCAACGCTCATGATCATTTCCAAAACTTAGCGTCCAAAAAGCTCCCCACCGCGCCGCCATCTGTCCAGTGTGGCGCCTTTCCGCGTAGCGACATTAGATCAATAGCGAAGCTTCACCGCCCTCCCGCGCCTACCCGGCGCGACACACTGGTAAGTCATAACTACCAACTCCTGACCTATATTGGCCACCACTACCTACCTGGTCCAACATACGCCTTTGCCTCGGCCAACTGATCCAGAACATCCGACCGACGGGCAACACCACCAAAACCATGGGCTCATCTGAAATCATGATGCCCTCCCCCTCTGCTGACACTCCAAATGGGAACATAAGCAACCACCCCCTGATGGAGGGAGAAGAAAGACGTCCGTCGCGCCGACCATCACCAAGCAGAAAAAGGTTCCACATCCCCGGACGAATGGCCTCCCCCACCAAAACGACTGCAAAAGACTGCAAATCTCCAACTGCACCATTGCAGAGACACTCAACAACAATAAGCAAATTACGTCCAGAGCAGGGTCCACACCGAGCACCAAGTTCTCTCCAGGGTCCACACCGAGCACCAAACGCCTGTTGAAACGCACCCAGAAGGAAACCACCGCAGACGAACCAAAGCAAAGTAGCGGTGTCTGGCGCCATCCTCCCCCACGCTCGTTGCGGAGCTCCCACGATTCTGGGGCTCACACCACAACATGAACAGCAGGTGCAACATGTGACTCACCTAAAATTGCAAACTGAAGAACGAATTCCATCACCGACAACAAATGCAAAGAACGAGTAGGAGGGGAGGCGGCCTGATTTGGGGTCTGTCACAAAGACAGACCCACCGTTGAACCTTGCCATCGTCGCCGCTGCTCCGCGCCGTAGCCACGCAGCCGACGACAACTCCACCGATATAAACACTGAAGCGAATGAAACAAAAGTATTGCAATTCGCCCACCGAGGGGCGCTACTGCAGACTGTCTATCCGGCGACTGGCGAAAACCCACCAACTCTGTCGCTCCAGGCCAAAAACAAAGAAAACTGTCATGCAACACCTGCAGCCACCCTGAAGGCTGCACGCCGCCTCTGAGAAGTGAGAGAGAGAGTCTCAGAGAAATTCCAGAGTCCTACGTCTAACAAAACCGCTCGCGGCCATGATCACCGCACCAACATCGTAGGTCCAAACCCCTCAAAGCCTCACTTATTGAGCCACTCGGCCAACGTCAAAGCGATTTGAAGATAAGGCACATTCTGGTAGCTTTGACTCCCTGAGCACACGGCAAGTATGTGACCCTTTTGCTGTCACAACTCTTTGCGCACCCTGGCCATTTGACCCTTGCTCGAAAAAGGGCGACCCAACCGCGCTCCCGCGCGACTGTCCCGAAACAAAGGTTCATCTCGAGCCAACACCAACACGTTTCCGGGCACAGAAACAATGCTGCGAGCCCACCAAAAAGAAATGGTTTGACACCCCTTCTGAACCAACAAAGGACCGACTGTCCACCCCGGCTGACCTCAAACTGACCAGCAAACATATCCACAGAAAATGAAAGTCAGACACCTACAAGCCCCAAGACTAGTACTGGGCTGTGTCCTCAACCGATTAAACATACAACCGAGAGAATGCCCCACTACGGGGCTGTGTCCCCTTCCTACCCCAAAAAGGTCCAACGTCCGGTGTCTGTTCTTAATTACTGGTTTGCTCCGGGCTTCGCCCGGAGTTAACCGCCGTTAAAGTTCCGAGGAGACGTTTCGCTTTTACGATAGTCCGGTCGGCGCGGCGTAGCCGTGCCGGCGGAGCCGGCGCGTGTTTGATCCGGCGTCTGGTTAGGCCTAGGTTGGAAAGTTGGGAAGATCGAAAGATCTTCCCAACTTTCAAACTCCCGCCCACCCTTCCCTTGTTTTGTTTTTGTTTGTCCTTTGCTTCTGTCTGCTCTGGGCTTTTGGTGGTGTTCGGTGATCGCTGGTGGCCTCCGCTGGTTCTGCTCGCTCCGACTTCGTCGCGTCTCCCTTGGACTGTTTTGGTGCTACCTTCGGTTGTTGCCGTGAACAACTAGTCACTAGGTTGGCCTGCTCATTGTGCTTGGTGCCTTCCCTTGTTTAGTGTAGGTTTGTTCCGGTCCTTGGGATTGTTCAGTCGCTCTAACATTAGTTTGCCGTCCGCTCTCCCTCCTCCGCCCGGTTTCTCTGTCTGGCTTTAATAGATAGTGTTAATTTCCATTTCTTTGTTTTTTCCTTTCACTATCTCCTCCTCCACCCGGTCTTCTTAGTTGACTAGTAGAGCGTGCCGGTATTTGTAATGTTCGGTTTCAGTACTCAAGTTTTTAGGTGCGGCTGTCTGTGTTCCGAGTGGACATCAGAGCCGTCAACTTTTAGTGTTTTGTAAACTTGAGTCCTGAAATATTTGAGCCTAGCCCCTTTCCCTCCACACTACTCCGACGAGTTCGGAAGGTTAGGCCAATAAAGCTTTTCTGTTCTCTTACTAAGTAAATTCGAAACTACGATACGGAAACTTTAACTAACTCCCTATGATACCTATGTGTTGGTACGGAGAGGGGGCGATAGGGTACCAAACCTACCGCTCCTCCCCCACATGGCAAGCAACGAGTGAACTACACCAAGCTCAGGCCCGCTATCCTCAAATCGAACCAGCCAACAAAAGATGGGTAAGGGGAAAAGGAAGGGATGTGAAGGAGGAAAAGAAAACGATGCCCCAACGCCTCACCAACCGACGGCAGACGTTGCTCCTGCCGACACCAAGGTTGCTCCCCCCCTTCACGCGAAGCTCAGGTCCGACCCATGCGGTACCACCGACTCTCGCCAGACCATCAGAAGAAAGTGCTCGCACATCACAGTCAAAACAATCAATGAGTAAAGAAACAAAATTCCATGTCATCTTCCAACCCAAGGAGAAAGAGGGGAGGAAGGAAAGGAAAGAAAGACTGACGGCATTGGGGTTGTCAGGAAAGACAGACCCACCGATGGTGCAGCGCCATCAGCTCACCAGCTCCTTGCCCAAACGCTGCCCACGCGCAGACCCAAAGCCGCAACCCAAAACGTCGAAGAAAACAAGACCGAAGACAAGTCTCAGTGACACACCAAAGCCGAGGAAGGGAAAAAGTCTCAAAGTGAACTCCACAACGAGAAAGCATAGACAACCATCAACTACTTTTAAGAACAAGAGCCTCACGAGAGCATAACAGAATAAAAGAAGTAGCTCAACATCCACCATGATGTCAAGTATGTGTCTGTGTGTGTCAGTGTCTCAATGAACACTCCCCCTCAAACTGATAAGAGATATATAAAGGATTGACACAGAATGGGACCGGGAGTAAAAGGAACAACTCGCTGACACCACACACAAACGCTAGCCCACACACCGGGCAATCAAAAACACAACAGCTGCATGAGCACCGCTCAACACATGAAAAATGTCCCGTAAAACACGATGAAATTGGCTTATGTTTTTCCAGCCATTATGACTGTTCTGCCTATGTCTATCTCAACCTGTACTCTCACTCTCTCTCTCTCTCTCATCATCTCAAAATGATATGGAAAGGGCTCTGGGCTACCACATGAGCCCCTGGCCTCTTGACTAAAATCGTAACGCCCCTTGGCTCTTACACACGCAATACACTAACATACAATGTAACTAAAACGTGTGTATGGTTGGACCATAAATATAAGGTCTCTTGTGATGGTCCCTCGACTTTTACAATACTATAGAAAACAAAACATCGCCACCTAAAGAGCAACATAAACTAGCACGCAACTAGACAAGAAACCAAAAGGAGAAATACGTCTGTTAAAACGTCCCCCAAACCGTGCAATAAAGGTCAATGGGTGGG
Source organism: Paulinella micropora (assembly GCA_019918135.1). Taxonomy (NCBI): domain Eukaryota; phylum Cercozoa; class Imbricatea; order Euglyphida; family Paulinellidae; genus Paulinella; species Paulinella micropora. Next base: position 139,166 of record WBZZ01003837.1, on the reverse strand, counting down.
TGAGCGAAATGTACGTGGAGAAGAGAAGCTGCGGCAAACAACTCCAGCCGGCCCTCACACTACTCTCCAACTGTCCTGCCTCAAAACTGACAAAAGAAAGCCCAATGTCAACCAGCACACCACCCCACCACAAGTCTAGGAGCTCAAACTATGCTCCACACCAGTCTGAAAAGTATGCACAAACAAAAGTCAAATATATGTCTCAGTGCTAGAACAAAGAAAACGGCTAACTAGGGGGGGTCACTTTTCCCGAAAATTTTCAAGACATTATGTCAATTTCTCCCAAACTAGCAGGAGCTTATTTATATTGCTTCCACTGTTTGTAGAAAGAATAGGAATGATAACAAAAAGTGTTTTTATTAATATTAAATCACTTTAACTAAAAAAAAGACTGATTTTTGACCGGTCCGAAACCACGTTTTACGATGTTTTTCTATGTTTTTTGGTGTCTGCAATCAGAATATAACAGCGTGCCGTTGCGATAACAAAGGAAACCAGCTTTATTTATCATTATAGCATTATTTCACTTTATTTTCCTCACTTCTACTCACAAATTAGCTTGCGGACTTAGTTTTTTTTAGGTAGGGGGACGTGTCGGTAGGGTAGGGTAGGGGCGGAGGTGAGGAATCGATGTAAGTCCGATGTGATGCACCTGTTCTTATTAGCTTTATGATTATTACTGCTACTATTACCATATCATTATTATATTATTGTTTAATTTCCTTAGAAAGATGCTTTAGAAGGGTGAGAGATGAAGGGGGTGGAGTGTGGGTGGGTGTGTGGGGTGAATAAAGGGATTGTCAGTGAGGACGTGACAGCAACTAGGTTCATACAAAACAGATGCAATCAAAATGCTTTTCTTTAATAGTAGCTACCTTATATGCTCTACAATCAGATCAATTTCAAATCAAACGAAAAAGTGGACGATAACCCAAGCGCCTGTTCAGATACCTAAATAAACACGCGAAACATATTCAGACGCACGATTGCAGGCGGATGTACATAAAAACTTCCACGTTTGTAGATTGGAGGACTTCTACAGGAGCGGCAGATCCGAATCTGAGCTCGTTGATTGGTCGCTCGTTGATTGATCATCCCACGAGCAGAGGCCACACCTGTCGCCTCCCTCCTCGTTTTCATAGTGGCAGATGGTGCATTCCCACGGTTCCGAACCAGGAACTCGACGACGCCTGCGCCGCGATGGCTCTGTCTCTGATTCGCGCGGTTCACGTGCGCGCTTGCGATAGACTCCTCGTCCCCTTTGCGCATTAGCAGCCCTGCGTTTGCGGCGACGTCCCCGCCCTGCTCGACGACCGCGAGCGCCACTACCAATGCCATTCGCTACCCCAGCTACTACCAACACAATGTAATCATCATGCAGCTACGATACATAGCAGAGCATACAATTATACTAGCTATGAGAAATGAAAATCGACCATCTCCGTCTGAATCCGAAGCATGCTGAGGTGCTGGAGCTGCAGCATCAGCAGAGAGCTCATCCTGGAGGCCGCAATCACAAACCTGAAAATGGCTCCATGCCACGTCGATAAGCTGAGCCTTTTTGAATTGTTTGCGATCTCCGTCTTGGGTGGATACGCCATGCATTCGAAGCCAATACTTGCGCTCCTTTATCACCATTTGGCTCGCCGCAAAGGCTTCCTTGTCTGCTGCTTCGCTAAGAAGTAGCGACACCTTACGCCACGGTGCTGAGGCAAAGTTGAAAGCCACATCCTGTGCGAACTTCTCCTCTGCAGTGAGCTCCCTCGCGCCGACCCACTTTGGATGTGCAGGCGCCTCTCTGTCGTTGCAAAAGTAAGTTCGCGGTAACGACATTAACTCTTCCTGTGTCAGCCGCGTGAGACCTTCCATCTTTTCTTTACGATTGGGCGGCAACTCCCAAAAGTTGACAGGAAGTTCGTCGATGAGGCGAAACTCTACTCTCCACTCCGTCCCCTTCGCGTCAGTGCAGGACATGTGTGCTGGACGGCCGGGCAATCCACCGTCCATGTACTCACCGTCGAAATCAATTCTGGTGAGATTCTTACCCGCCAGCATCTCCTCGATCCATGCCTTTTCATCCTCACCACAGTATTTGGATGCCAGATACCGAATATCTTTTTGGAGTCGGGGATTGACAAAGTGGCCGACAGGGAGCTTCAGTGGAAGGTCAGTCTCTGAAAGAAAAAAACACACAGAATAAGGAGAATTAGTATTTTACAGTAATATTAACGTTGTCTATGAACAACACAGCCAAGGAAAAGAAATGATAAAAATTGACCTGGACGCTTGACGAACAGTTGAAGTGGCGCCCCTTTCACGTTGTCGTGCTCCCCGTGCCACTCCTTTTGGGCATCCCCCCATGTCTTGATCTCCGCAGTCGGAAGCGCTCCCGGCTCCAGCTTCTTGATTCGGTATGCCAACGGCCTGTTGTAGTGCTTGATGTGCTTGTTCATGCAGGGACTGTAATGAGTTTGCCAGTCGTAGTTGCAGCCGAGAATCAACAGCACGTAGCGATCTCGCTTGGTTTTGAAGGCCAACATGGCCTTGAAGAGAGCTTGGGCGATGTTGGTAACGAAGAACGAGCTTTTCAAACCAATGTCCATCACCCTGAAGTCTTGGTCGTCGCCGTCGTGACCGTGCCCTGGAGGCTTTCGATGAGTCTGGACTTCTCCCCTGACATCTCTGTCGACAATATCAGAGGCAAAGCCAAGCATGGCCCACGCTGTGTTGTCGCCTGCTCCATCCCATTCCAGGTACAGCTTCCACGATGCCATAGTGCGTCGATCCCACAGCTCCCAATGCAGAATCGAAGCCAGCATAGTGATATTGCTGTTCACGTTATGCTCCACTGCGCCTTCGAGATACGCAAAAACGAAATGAGTGTCGGTCGTGTAACAGGTAGTCATGCCAAGACATAGCCTGAAGACTATTTTCCCCTTGAAGTCTTTTGCTCTGCGGCGGCAAGAAGGAACTTTGAATGGAGGTTTCATGTCAGTTGAAATCACAGTGGAATGTTGGTCGACAGGGGCACCCTTCTTTCGAATCATGCTGGCTACCCGGGCTTCTCGATGCAACTTGCTATGCAATCGACTTCTCCGACGCCAGTCCTGAGCATCAGTTTCCGTCTTGAAACCTATCGAATGCTCCGCTGCCAGCTCAGTGCAAAATTCACACTTGGCAAAATCACCATCTAAAACACAAACGTAACAGTGTGAGACTGGAACAACACGATCAATGCGAAATTACCCCTGATGAACTCAACTTGCGAAAAGTCAGCCGTCCAAACCTTGTTTATCGTCACACTCGAAGGCGGTCTGTCAGCGCGGATGCTTTCGCAGATCCCGTTTGCATACCGCTCAACGATGTCCTTCCAGTTGTCGCGCACGTATTCGTGGACACCAGCGTCACGCGCCATCTCTTGAAGCTTCCATTTGCCGTCGCTGCATATTTCTGGGCTGGTCGAAAATTTCTCACAAAGCAGCACCGCCACAAGATCTTCAGTGACTGGCTGTGCGGACGACAGCTTCGCAAAGACCTTGTTGTTGTTCGCCAAGAGCTTGTGGGCTCTGTTCAATACTGCAGTGCTGACCGCGTGAATTCGCTGCCAAGCCGCTCTGCAAATAGCCTCAGTCTGGTACATGTACTGAAATGAGCCATCGTTTTTCTGCATAGCCTCCAGTTGGCAGACAGCCCAACTGTATAGCTCGCTCAAAGACATAGAACAAGTCTTCGCTCGTGCCTCCATGACATCACGCGTATCTACAAATGAGTAGCACTTCCATTTGTCGCAACAAACTGAATTCACCAAGTGTTGAAGCTCCGTAAAAGTCATGCCCAAATACTTCTCGAACGCCGCAGGCCTCTGCAGCTTGACGCTGCCTGGGTTGCGTTTCTTCATGTTGTAAGGACGTGAAGGCTTCTTACGATGTCGGTACACCATCGGCGGCAGCAATCCCATGACTTGGTATACAGGCGTGGTCGAATCCTCAAAGTCATCGATGGAGTATTTCCTGCTTGGCACCTCCTCAGACTCTGGAGCCAACGGAAGCATTGAATCGAAGTTGCATAGCACGCTGAAGTCGATGACGTTCTCTTCCCTGACCAGCACACTCTACATCACACCATTGGAAAAACTGGTTTGGAATATAGCTGTGAAAGATAAGTTC